>CM067359.1:16887066-17052066 GCA_034401795.1 Chaetoderma sp. LZ-2023a
GGTAAATCTTCAAAAATTCTCTTATCTTGTTCAACAAATCGACACTCCCCAAGACCACTGCAGATGCAGTTTTCACTAAATTGACGATTAACTAAGATTGCTAACGGCAAAGTAGATTAGCATTTTCAGTGATGTCCATCGATCTGTGATAATCCGAATCAGTATTTTGCCACTGAGATTTGATAGTAGCGTAACAGATACCCAATCCACGCCAAGCGTAAAATTAAAGTTAGTGAAGCATCTTGTCGAGATATTGGATGTTATTACACCTCTGTGAATTCACTAGACCTAATGTTGGTATATGATTAGATTAGACACCGGTAACCTGTTTATAGTTTAGTACCGGTATTTCCCTCTAGACTATTACAAGTCACGATGTCTAGCTTCGGACGATAACCCCACCCGCCACAGGAGGTGCATGATCTGTCGATAAAATGACATTTTAGCACTGTCTTCATCGATGATTCTATTGTCACTAAATTATTCACTAATCATTGCCAGTATTCGGTGTGTGTGTGGGGTGGGTGGGTAGGAAGGTCTGGGGGGGGGGGGAGAGCGAGAGAGAGAGAGAGTGTGTGGGCGGAGGGAGGGAGGAACGGAGAGCGTGGGGTGGATGGGGGAAGATGTGGTGGGGGAGGGGGAAGGAGGGGGAGACGGATTGGAGGGATGGATGGAAAAAGAATGAGAGATAGCGAGATGAGAGGGAGGGATGGCGGATGTTAGAGGGGTCGAGGGGGCGAGAGGTGTGTGGGTGGGTGGGGGCTGGGGCGAAGAAGAGAGGTGTGATGGAGGGGAGAGAGGTTGGCTGGATGGGAGACGAAAGAGAGATGGATTGAGGGAAGATGGGGTGGGGAAGAAGGGAGGAAGGAGGCGGGGACGGATGGAAGGATGGGTGGAAAGAGAATGAGAGATAGCAAGATGGGAGGGAGGGATGGCGGATGTTTAGAGAGAGAGAGAGAGAGAGAGAGAGAGAGAAGAGAGAGAGAGAGAGAGAGAGAGAGAGAGAGAGAGAGAGAGAGAGAGAGAGAGAGAAGAGAGAGAGAGAGAGAGAGAGAGAGAGAGGAGAGAGAGAGAGAGAGAGAGGAGAGAGTGAGAGAGAGAGAGAGAGAGAGAGAGAGAGAGAGAGAGAGAGAGAGAGAGAGAGAGAGAGAGAGAGAGAGAGAGAGAGAGAGAGAGAGAGAGAGAGAGAGAGAGAGAGAGAGAGAGAGAGAGAGGAGAGAGAGAGAGAGAGAGAGAGAGAGAGAGAGAGAGAGAGAGATATGGTGGGGGATTCTGCGGAGAAGATCAATATGAAGAAGTAAGTGAGTGAGTGTGTGTGAGTGCGTGTCAGGCGATGGCGTTTCCATGTCACTGTAAAACCATCTAACATTGTTTTCTCTGGATTTCAGCCTTCGTCATGTGTTGGAGTCCCTTCTTCATGTTTAACTTACTGGATGTGTACGGTCATCTCCCATGTACTAAACACAAGATTGCAGTGTCGACGCTCATTCAAAGCCTCGCACCTTTAAACAGCGCCGCAAACCCTGTCATATACGGGATATTCAGTACGCGTGTGTGTAGATATCTGAGGTAAGCATAGTCAAGCTTGATCCGGAGATCACATGATATCGGTTACTTAGCCCTTGGAACAAGAAAGACCAAAAACAAGAGCCGGGTTAAGTCCATTTGGTACCCAGGTCTAATAAAAAGAATCCAGTATCCAGTCTTAGTTATGCTTCACCCATCTTTAGCTAAGCCACACCCACGCGTCGCCGTGTTGGGATCAGTAACAACGCCCAGTCAAATTAGCTTCAAAATATTCAACAGTATCTTTATTAAATAGTAAAGCCAAACAGTTCGTTCAACAACGCTTAGTCTGTCATCAATTAAGCGTTTGTGACGAACTTATCTATGCCATTCATGACGTCATTGATTAAGACGTCATTCTACATGTCATGTAGTTGATTATGACGTCATATACTAATGCTTGACAATGATAAAAACTACTACTACTACTACTACTACTACTACTACTACGTTGGAAATTAATTTAGCGGAAAGCTGGTGCAGCTGAAGGTATCCACTTCCAATCAAATTGGTTTCAAAGTATCCAACAGTTTGCATATATCATGATTATATCGCGCCAGCTACATTTAGTTTGTGTTTGCGTAAGGGTGTTAACTCTATCATAGCCACAACGTGAACAAAGATGCGCTGATTATCTCCCTTGACATAAGAAACTTGGTCTGCTGGCAAATTTACTGTCTAAACCTTACTGACTTGACGTGACATTTTAACATGAACTGTATTGTGGCACAAGCCTATGAGTGCGTGTGTGCGTGAGCTACATAAGACCACAACTGCCTTCAATCAAACTATCTTCTAAATAATCAACAACTTTTAGGGTATATTTGCATTTGCTGATTTGCATTATTTGACTTGAGTCGGCGTTGGAGTAGGAAGCGGGTGGGTGACTTTTCCATACCCTCGCCTCGTAAGGTGAATTGGGTTTTTGTGATGTGATCTGTCTGTCTGTCTTTCTACATATGTATGCGTGCGTGCGTGCGTACGTGCGTGCGTGCGTGCGTGTGTGTGTGTGTGTGTGTGTGTGTGTGTGTGTGTGTGTGTGTGTGTGTGTGTGTGTGTGTGTGTGTGTGTGTGTCCGGGGCTGTTTGTCGAAAACTACTGATCCGATTTGCCTCAAATTTTAACACAACGAAAGAAATCGCCGTGCTTGGGGATTTTTGCAGTCATCTGGATAAATAAACCCAGATCCGGATCCTATCACATCCAGGATTTATGGCTATCTCAGAAACAACTTGGCTCAAATTGTAACACAAGAAACGTGGGACCATAAATTTCTCACAAATTTTGACGTGATCCGAAGAAATTCAGAAAATCCGAAAAATCCGACAAATAGACAATAGACAGACCTGGCTTTCACAAATTATTAGCCAATAGATTAGCCAACTACACTTTTTTTCTTCTTAAGCCAAATGTTAACTATTTTGGGCAATGTTTTGCCACGTCCGCAACCCATCACCACCAGGTAACGATAGCCTACTATTAATACAATATTATGTTGAATATTTTGAAACTCATTTGCCTGGAATCTGTTGCTGCCTAGTGCAGCAACAGCTTTCAGTCAAATTAGTTTCGAAATATTCAACAACTTACCTATAGGGGTGCTTTTAATCCAATATATTAGGATTTCAGTGTTCATTTGGTCACGATGAAAACATAATATAAGCACTAGTGTATAAATATTTATCTTAGGATGTTCTTAACAATTGATTTTAATAGTTCTCAACTTAAAACCTATGGATAATAATATAATTTTAATCATTAACCAAATACCTAGCCAATCCTGCTTTTTATTAGCCAGATCTTAATTTTTCTACCAATTGGCTAATTGGCGAATAGCCCAGGTCGGTCCCTGCGGGAGGGTGAGGTGGGCCTGTGATCGTCGTTTGCTATTGTTTTTAATGTGTTCATAGTAAACTAAACCTTCTTTTCCAGGAAATTCCCCGTTATAAATTGGGTTGCTGTGAGGCTGTGCGGCTGTTGCATCGAGAAGGTTGACTTACGTCGTAAGCCGTCCAATATTGGTACGACACACACGGACTTCACAAGTACCGGAATGAGTGACACCGAAACCGGACTCGGTAGAACCTCTTTTAGATCTAGAAGACATTCTGGGATGCCGGTTATCCGGGATAGTTCATCCGAGAAGGACAATGAGATACTCCTCCACAGCCTTAAACCGCAGCAGGAAACTGCGAACTGAGAGTTGTGATTCTTAAAGGCATACATTCACACAAGAATGCGTAAAACCAAACGTGTTATAATTGGACACTTTAAAAAGTTTTGAAGGGTTAAACTGTGTACCGCAATGTAATGAAATTAAATAAATCTTAGGTCGTGTTCTCACTAGAGAGACAATCATGAATAACGCCATACTTCATCATGGCGTTATTCAGGATCAAGTCTCTAATGCGAACATGGCCTTAGCATACTATGATTTCCTTCAGTATACTTTTTTTTAAACATTTTATTGTAACATCTGAATGTGATTGGGCACAAGTTCTGGCAAGACAGACACATTAACATAGATTTAAAGTTGTAAAATTTAATTGCAGACACGTATCAGTTTTAAAATTCAACTTCACAATTAAAGCTTCATATTCACCGCAAAATGTTTGAAAATAAAATTGTTTAAATTGTGTACTTTTAGAGGCTTAAATTATGGGTCTAGATGGAATGTTCGAAAGAAATCTAATCTTAGTATATATATGATGATGATTTTATTACGTATAAATTAATATAATTTTTTGAGTTGTGAATTTGAATTAGGGACTCATGCCTTTATTTAAAAATCACATCTAAAAATACGAACTTTATTTATACGGAATGAAATCACCATATGCTAAGATTTCTCTCGTTTCATTCCATCGAGGCACATAATTTAAAGCCGTAAAAGCATACAATTTTAACACTTTTATTTTCCAGCATTTTGGTGTGAATACGCAGCTTTAACATAGTTGTACAGTTATAGTATTTATTTGCAGATACGTATCCTTTTTAAAATTCAACTTCACAATTAAAGGAATTTTAATAATTTATACAGAATGAAATCATCATATGCTAATATTCATTTTGTTTCATTACATTGAGGTACACAATTTGACCTTTTCATCGATAAATTCCCCATATCTCATTTTCAACGCTACCATACGGGTAAACTGTTGAATATTTTTGAAATTAATTTGACTGGAAGCCGTTGCTGACTTGGTCAGTAACGGCTTCAAATCAAATTAATTTCGAAATATTCAACAGAATAAGGTTTATTTCGTACAAAATATACTTTTTCAGAGATTTGTCGGTGGAGGGGTTAAACCCATGAATCTATACAATTTTAACGTTGTATGTGGGTCTTTCTTTTGCTGCTAGTGACATTTTTTACCAAACACTACCAGCTATGGAACATGGGAGATAGTTACGGCGAACATTGAGAACCCACAATCTCAATTCTGAGAAATTGCTCAAGGACGCTGTTGAATATTTTGAAACTAATTTGACTGGAAGTTGCTTCTCTGTCGTCGTGGTCGACAGCAGCTCCCACTCAAATTAGTTTTAAAATTTTGAAAATACTATTTCTTACGTTGTGCGTGATTTATCCTACCTGGCCATTTGGTTTCAAATAGGTAAGATACGCTGACAACGCGTATTACTGGGATGGTCCGGACCAATACCGGGTCACATTGGCCCAGTAACCCGCTTTATCAAGGTAAATTGTGAACGGTCTTAAAGGAACACTATCCTGCGAGAACATAATAATGTGTATCTTACAAAGCTGTCTTAATCATTAACACCATGATGTAAAAACAATTTCCTGATGCTTCTAGCTAAGGACTGGTGGACATTGTGCAAACAAAGTTAATGAACACTGGCGATCTTATTTTATAAAGATTGGTCAGTTGACAGAGCATGTGAAGTATAACGAACAGCCAGAGCCAGATTAAGCATATATACTCGGTGCCCAGGACTAATTATTGGTGGGAGGGGGTAGGGGGGAGGGCCTTATCTGGAATGACTACTACACCTACTACTACTACTACTACTACTACTACTACTACTGCTGCTGCTGCTGCTGCTACTACTACTACTACCACTGCTGCTGCTGCTGCGGCGGCGGCGGCGGCGGCAGCTGCTGCTGCTGCTCCCTGCTGCTGTTGTTGCTGTTGTTACTACTACTAGTACTACTACTACTACTGCTGTTGCTGCTGCCTGCTGCTGCTACTACTGCTGCTGCTGCTGCCACTACGACTTCTACTGCTATCAATTCTTTCCGCTACTTAGTAAGAGGCTTTCTTACTACAAATTCAAGTATAATTCAATGTCAGTATCGAAAGAAGGATTAATATACCACAGCAAAAATCATTTTCTATCTTCCATATGTAAAGGTCAGATTTGCTATGATGTACTTTACTAATGAATGGATATTATATTGTTGACGAATTGTAGCCTATCTATATATCTTACAAAGTTTGCATAGGATGTATCCTTACTCTGACATTTTTCGGTAGGTGTTCTTTCTTCATAGGCAATGGAGGAATCCAGTCTCTCAGTCAATCAAATGACGGCATAACCAACTACGTCACGTGTAGGCTGACGTCATATTCAATCTCGTCATAAATGACGTGATTTAGTCCGTCATAAACGCTTAATACGCCATCAGGTTATATGAATTGTATGCCTTGCTATTTAATAAACATTCTGTTGAATAATTTGAAACTAATTTGACTGGGCTGTGTTGCTGCCATTAGTTTCAAAATATTCAACAGCTTACCTGTATGGTTTTCTGGAAATGGATAATCAGAGAGTGCATGGATTGATTGATCGCAACACGGGCAAGACGCGGATGGCGCTTAACTAGAGATGGCCTGGGCAAAGCTAAAACTGAATTCATCCATTGTAACCTACCTGTATTCTTTTACCAAGATTGCCTAGAATGTAATAATGCCTAGTAGTAGTAGTAGTAGTAGTAGTAGTAGTAGTAGTAGTAGTAGTAGTAGTAGTAGTAGTAGTAGTAGTAGTCATTCCGGATAAGCCCCCCCCCCCCCCACCCACCCGCCCACCCATTACTCTGAGATTCTTCGGAAGGTTCTCTTTCTCCAACGTCAATAATTTTCTTATCCTTTATCGCATCGACATCACTAGGTTATTTGTGGTATCCAGTTTTAGCTATGCCCCGCCCATCTCTAGCTAGGTTCAACCCACGGTGTGTCCGTGTTGGGATTGATCGATACCCGCCCTCCCCGAATCTCAATTTCCAGAAAACTAGACAGGTAAGCTGTTGAATATTTTGAAACTAATTTAACTCGGTGCTAATGCTGCTTTATTAAATAGTAAATACATACAATTCGTACAACAACGCGTAGTCCGTCATCCATTATGTGTTGGTGACGAACTTATCAACGTCATTGATGACGTAACTGATTATGACATCAGCCCACGTGTCACGTATTTGATTGTGATGTCATATGATTGATGGATAAATTGAAATCCACCATTGTGTTTTGTTGTGAATAAAACCTAAATACGTGACTACTGACGAGAATCATTTGATATAAATTTCATGGACAGCCTATTTTTTAATACTTTAAATTTAATTTGCGCGTGGGACAGTAATGCCTAATATCAACACAATCTTTCTGGCAAGAGATTTTTTTACATTTTTTCTGGAACATCATGATTTACATGTTCCTACAGGAGGATATGATAATATTATTATAGTGATGTAATATATTCATATATTAATACACATATAAAATAAATAATTATATTAATATCTTGCATATTACTGAAATTTTGTTAAATGCCTTTGTATGTAATAAATATGTTTAAAGAAAAATCGCACCGTCTTATGTTATCCGTGCATGTGGTATGATAAAGCCCCTCATAAACTCTGTATAACCTTTATTTTTAAATTTTTCTCATGCAGTCAAATCGAAAAAGGTAAGAAACTGGGACTATGTACAGCATTGATATTGCAACCATCCGAGAAACAAAAATGTCCACTCCCTCAGATCGACTCGTACAGCCTGAACATGAGACCTAATGGGCATTTTCAGCTTATCCACCAATCACACGACGTCATAATCAACTACGTGACATGTAGGATGACGTCAATATTAATGACGTTATGAATGGCGTAGATAAGATCGTCACGAATGCATAATTGATGACGTAGGACCTACTAAGCGTTAATTGTTGTACGAATTGTGTCTTTGCCATTTAATAAACATGCGGTTGAATATGTTGAATCTAATTTGATTGGGCGCTGCTGCTGCCATAGTCAAATTAGTTTCAAAATATTCAGCAACTTATATGTATAGTTTTCTCGAAATTGATAATCAGGGGGTTCAGAGATCAATCGATCCCAACACGGGCGAAGCGTGGGTGGAGCTTAGCTAAACCTGGAAAGGTCCATTCTAGCTGAACAGAAAGAAACTAATCAACGAGGCATAGATTTGTAATTGGGCCAATATTGATGGACCGTGCCCACATTTTTGCATACATCAGTGAACACATCGCAATTATTGGCCTAGCCATGCCAATGAGAAATGGAACTCCCACAAAATGTCGCATTGTGAATGCATATGGTCCAATTGCTGAGGAATCGCTTATCGATCCTTCATTACTCGGTCTATTCTATTCTATTCTACAACTATCAACATTCCAGAAAGATAGCAAGTCCTCCTATGTGTTGACTTCCACTTCAAACTTGGCAAACTAAGCAAAACAGACAATCAAACATTGGTTCTTATGGAATGGGAAAAACGCAACACTAATGGAGACGCATTAGCTGCCTTAATTCATCTGTACTTATGGTTTCTATGCAACAAACTCAGCATTTAACCACCTGTAACCAGTGCCGTCACAGATCAACATGGACAGGGCACATAGCCAATAGGAAAACTATATTAGGATAATTTGTGTACATACTGTGTAATGTGAATACAAAGACGTTACTCTGAGAATCACGATTCTACGGTGGTACAGACTTAATTCCGACTACGAAGGAGCGATTACTCAATTATTGATTGACCAAATGCTGTTCATCTACAAGCGAACCTCACCCCAACAATCCAAGTTCCGCCTTGATCTCTGAAATCTAAGAACAACAAGGCCTTCCAGGCAACGTATAGGAAAACAATAATCGAGCAGAATGCCGCGGTTACCCTCAACAGCAAACCAAGGTAGGTACGATTTTTAATGTGTGGCAACATCAGCTGCTAAAAGATCAGTGTAGGCAGGAATATCGACCAAAGGAAATCCTATGTTGATGATCCACTTGTTACTTGTCTGTACAGCAGAGAACACTGCGACTACGCATTTATCAAGGCAGTCGTAATGAACACAGATCTGAACTAAGACAGAAAGATCCTGCGCCATATCAGTGAATGATTGAAAGATCTCGCCATCAAATAGGCAGATGACCTGGTCAACGAGATCACGTACACAGATCATCGTCGAAAGATGTTCAGAGCGAGCAACGCATTAAGAATTAGCACTCCACAACAACCCCTTGCTGTACATAACTATGATGGTCACTTCATCGGCTTTGGCTCGGGAAAGGCTGAAAAAATCAAGGAATAGTTCACTGACACAGAAAACGAACCTTTAACTACGTTTGAAGGCCAGCCACGGCCCCGGCAACAGCCAATATGAGAGGCAAAAGTAGAAAAGCGTTACCATCTTTAACGAATTGGCGCGCATACGGGCCTAAAAGCATAATAGCGAACTCCTTAAAAATGCAGATAATACCATCTCTACACAAATCGTGTACGTCATCAACCCCCCCCCCCCACCCATTCAGCAACACCTCCCTATCGATGTTGTGCACTCATCGCGCTTTCAACGCCTAAGAAACCACATGGAACTCTTTCCAATCTGAAACCAATAGTGTTGTTTAACACCATCTGAAAAATTATATCAAATGTGACGTTATCTTGTATCAGAGATACGATTGACAAATTTATTGCTAACAGGTAGAACGGTTTTAAGAGAGGGTGTAGCTGTGCTGACATAGTCTGGGGGTAAAGAATGTAAACATCAGTAGTAGTACTACCAAAGCATTGGGACTTCAACAAGATGGGAATCGACATGTTACGCGCATTTGAAACCACAGATCATTCAATTTCTCCATCAATCTGGCTGCGATGATGACGAGCTACGCCTGGTGAGACGCTTACTTGCAAATACAAAATTAAATGTTCGCGTCAAATGAACGCTTTCTGCACAGTTTGAAACATCAATAAGATCACCACCGGGCGATGGTTTAATAACAGTTTTTTCCACTCGCTACTTCGACGCCTCGTTATCATTTGGTCGAGATCACTCTACAAGACCAAACTCTCCAATTACAATGCTATATCTGCCACTAGTGATGGAGTATGCAGACGATGCTAACTTTATGGACGACGAAACACGTCTTCTTGATGCACTACTTCCAACAGCTGCATCCTTTCCACATACTCTGGCGGCTGCAAACCTTTTCGTGGATGAATCCAAAACAGAGTTCAGTCATGTATACCTATCCGACAGCACAGAAATTAATGATTCCCCCATCGGGACATTGAGAAGTGAAGGAAGAGAGGAAGCTTGGGTTCTCTCCCTTGCAGCTGTACCGACATTGGAACACGCTGTGTAGTGATGATGATGATGATGATGATGATGATGATGATGATGATGATGATGATGATGATGATGACTGAAAATTCTACTGCTTTCTGAGCAGGCTTATCATCTGGCATAAGAAGCGTGGGAAAGCACCTGGGGCGTTCTACCTCCCACTGCTTGCCGTATTGGCCGCTTTGGGCCTTTGCTCACTTGGAACTTTGTACACCTGCTGTCAGACGAGCGGGCCCGATATCGCCCGAATCATTTACACTCACCGTCACCTCGCACATCTTGTGCCAGTATAGGAACCAACACATTCTACCATTTTCTATAAATATTTTGCCCCATTAAGGAATGTAGCTGCCTACTAACCGATATGACAGACACTCGTGCAGATATCTTTCCTTGCTGAGTAGATTTTCAAGCGGTCTTGGCTAAGTATTATGTAAGCTTAGTCTGACAATTCTCTCCAACTTCGTATAACAGTGTCACCTACTAAATCTCATTACCCTGCTCTGCCTGCTATCCGAAAACGGGATAGCATGTGTGCATGTGTGCATGCACTAGTCTCTATATTTTTGCATTTCATCTTTTCATACTGCAAGATCTAGGTTCTCCCATGGTCTTCCACGCTAACCGGTGAGCATAGTCTTCTCGCATTCAGTGGGGGGGGGGGGTGCGTGCGTGCGTGCGTGCGTGAGTGAGTGCGTGCGTGCGTGCGTGCGTGCGTGCGTGCGTGCGTGCGTGCGTGCGTGCGTGCGTGTGCGTGCGTGCGTGCGTGCTGCGTAGGGGTTTTGTACCGGTTTGCATCCCTGTTTATGTTTCAGTTCCCCCGCTGTATTAGCAGTGATCACTTAATGGGGTATGGTGGTATAGAATGTGCAGGTCTCAGTAGCGACAATTGTTTGGATGCAACATTTTCACTCCACTCGCAAGAGGGGCTGATACTCCTTTCTTCGACCACATCTACTAACTACTAAACCAATAAGTAAGATAGCTGTTATGCCTCACAAGTCAGGCACACAGTCTAAATCTTCAAACCACTCAGGAGCTTACAGTCGGTGTGTTATTGCCATGAAGAACGGGTATGAGACTCGCAAACACCGTCCTTGCCGCTGCTTGGCTCATACACAACCCGAGCGTGTCAGGTTTTCTTTTTGGCTCATGCTTTCGACCGTCATTCGAAATTACATGTGAAAGGCCTATAGAAAAGCTCATCTTCCATTCTTCATTGTGTTCTCCTTCGGGATCCCGAGCGGCAATGAAAAATAATCACAAATTACAGGTACATTCGAGCCCGTGCCCTAAATCAGCATAGAAATGATAAAAGTGAAGGATCCCTTTCCCTTCGCCTTATCTTCTCTCTTCTTTCTCATACAGATCTAGTGCACATCTAAAGTTAGGTATAAGCCAACCAATATGCTAGGGTAGGTGCCGCCTTTGATCATCCTTTCCACATACTCTCTGCCCCTCCCGCGCCTACATACATAACATCCTCTGCCCGCTTGAGCGAGATACCTAACTCAGAGATATACAGCCGAAAACCTATGAAAAGCAACCCGCGGCACTTTCCTCCTGTAGTCCAATAATATTGTATCCTATAGCGTCGTATGACTGGCTACAGTCACCCTGAGTGTATATACGCCTGTAAACCCCGTTAGAAGTATAGTGAGTTAGTCAGAGTAAACGAAGAGAGCCAAATAACCAGACACTTATAGAGTCTACTATGTTTCGCGATCATGTCCCGTCCCCATGATTCCATTCGATGGTGGAATTCAACCCACGAAGTCTTACTTACCCACAAGCACCCTTGAGTGTATCTGACCTCTCTGGTAATCAAACGTTTGTAGACGGGCCATCAACCAGCTACCAAGCAAAAACGGACGCAGCAGAAACCGAGAGACATGGGCATCCCTATCCTGTGAGGAGGGATGATGACGATGGCATTGACCAAGCAGATGTGGTAGACCAGCTGGCTACAAACCTTTGCGCTTGAGGTCAAAGAGTCACACGGTCACAAAGTGCATTCACAAAACAGAGAACAAATGTCGACGCTGGCTTTGATTAAAGTCCACTTGATGTTGCAATACGTCCCCAATTTATGAATGAAAGCTTCGTCGTTCACCATTCCCACAAGGTTTTGTAACTAATTTGCCTTGTTAGTCTAGTTCAGGCATTCAACTTGATGCGCTAGATAGAGAAGCACATGTGTTAGTGTATATGTGATGATACTTTCAAGATCAATTATCCCAAAAACACTAAGGTAGATAGGTCGTTCATATTTATGACAGATATCTTGCAATTCGACAACATTGCAATTCAACAAGGTTCCTAGCGCTCCTGCCAACTTGGCTCTTGTTTGAAGCTGAGAGAAAGTTCAACACTTTCTTTCTGGCCTTTGGTTTCTCAATGTGATGCATCTTGGACACTGCCAGTGAGGATTTCCTGTGCTAAATTCGTATTTATTGACAGTAAATGATTATCATCAGGTTTTTAGCTATATGGACTCATAGTGGAATCTATTCATTCAGTCAAATTTTGCATTTCCCTTTTAGTTCGCTATGACTCGAAGAACTTGAAGATGTCTTCATGTCTTCATCCAAAAAAATCACGAATAAATTGCCAACGCTTGTGCTCTTGTGACCATCCAGCGGTTTCTGGCGGAGTCTGACTGCCCGAAAGATGGCATACCATTGTAACGAGAAGCTGTATCGTCGTCCTCAGTTCCCTCGAATGCAGTCTAACAACGTGACACATGCTACTTCCTCTGCCAGATATAGGACCCAATTCACCTTTCCAGAGTATCCATCCATCATCTGACCTCGTATGACGTCATAATCAGCTCAGCGCGTGTATGATGACGTCACAATCATCACGTCACAAAGGGTTCCATATAGACCGTCAAAAAATCTCAAAGTTCGACACGTTGTATAAATTGTATGTCTTTGTAATTCTTTGCTATTTAATAAGCATGCTGTTGAATATTTTGAAACTAATTTGACTGGGCGCTGTTGCTGCCTTAGGCAGCAACAGCGCCTAGTCAAATTAATTTCAAAATGCTCAACAGCTTACCTGTGTAGTCTTTTTGGAAATTAATAGTCAGGTAGTTCAGAGATCGATCGATCCAAACACGAGTGAGTTGTGGATGGAGCTCAGCTAGAGATTGGCGCGGGGCATAGCTAAAACCGGAAATGTCCATTCTATAGGATAGTATGCATCACTCAAGAAAGATTTCACCATCGATCTTTCATAATTATGTTAGTAATGAGTACGTTCTCAATTAACGTTTTAACTGTGTATTCAGCATTTGTCCCCGCCAATCTTTTCTAATCATGATGGGAGTCATCATTAGCTGCCACGTTTACCTTTGTGATTGATTGCCTTGAGCTAACTAGATGGCTTACTTTGCTGATTCTGTTATCTTTACTGAAGCAACAGATCGCTGGTGACACTTGTTTCTCTGATTATTTTTTCCGCGAAGAGTTTGAGATTGACAAATGTTGCTGTTACAGCACCCAACAATTTTCAGTCAAAGTGTTATAAAAATAGCTATCCTAGCCCGTTTCACTTCTGTCATATCAAATACACACGTGAAGAAAACTATTATACGCTTACTATGTGCTATCGAGGTAACAATACCGCTATATATGTGAATGTGTTTATTCATAGCATTGCGTAACAGTGACATGGATAGAATGCCAAATAATGGCGGCTATAAATATCAAACTAAAATGCCGGATCAGAGTACATTCGTCATTGAATCATTCTAAATAATTTCAAATCTTATTGCTTCAGAATAACTTTAACCACTCGTGTGTCAATCGCGCCTCAAAGTGCTCAAAAGGCTACTTTTATCAATTTTTAATTTGTCAAGAGTTTTCAAGAAAGTTGAAATTTTCACTCAGTGAATAACTATTTGCTGGCCAGGAGAAGATTGGGTTTTTTTTTAGTAATTTTATATCTGGAATTTGGGAAATCATTTTTACGGGATGATTTTTTTTACGGGTTTGACGATCAAAGGGTTAATGGTCAAGAAAATCTAAATGTGTTCATTTCAGGCGAGAGAAGACTATTTTTGAAAATTTATCACTTGAATGGCTGCCTCGGTAACCGAGCCAGACATTCCAGTATCAAATTTTCAAAAGTTGTCTTCTCTTAGCCTGCAAATAGACAGTCCTCAAGACACCTGCAGAGGAAGTATTGGCCGATTTTACAATTATAATTCACAACTTGTCACAAGAGGCGTTAAAGACTGTTTTGTGAAATGCAATTTGAGTAGAGCATTCCTCAGATTCATGATTGCTTTTGAGGTCCCTCATTTCGCGGACATTCAATACCATAAAGAGCACGAGATAAGCGTTCGCACCAAATCAACTGTTTCTTCAACATTTGTCACACCAATAGGATCAGCACATGGAGATGATTTATCACCAGTGCTCTTCACACGTTACCTCGCTGTATCACTATCATCTATTCTTAAGGATCACAACGCAACGGGAGCGTAAAGGTCGGTGATGTTACTGACGGTGCAGCAGAGATGTTGATGGTGTGAAGTTAGCGTGGTCACCCTGACCCATATCTGTTAGCACAATAGACAAGTCCCGCATATGCGGCAAAATTGGAGATATTCAGCTAGCTCAAATAACAAATGCCTATTGAGTAGATTTAGGCCAAATAACGGTCGGAGTTGTGCAAACTGTCATATGAACTACGAAATTCCATTCTGCTAGGAGTGACTCTGAGTGAAAGCAGATGAATGGCCGTTATCGCTTAAACCTGCAGATTAAACATTAAACGTATGGTCATACGATAGCGACAATGGGCATTCAGTCCCACGAAACAGTACCGCATCATACTGCTGGGTCTTCCGGGAATCTGCCTCCCTCCATTATAGTGTCACAGGTACTGAAGATAAGACAACATGTTTTGGGGTAGTGGAGAAGCCCGCTAGTATAACTATTAGGAGTAATGAAGGAGCCTCGGCTGGAAGCGTCGGGTCAATGACAGCGCTGCTTGCCAGCTGGGAGTGCATTAACAGAGAACGACCGTCAATGATAATGAGATTAGAATGTCATTCAACTGGTGCCTGTGGAAGACCGAGCATGTGCGTGGCGTGGCGTGGCGTGGCGTGGCGTGGCGTGGCGTGGCGTGGCGTGGCGTGGCGTGGCGTGGCGTGGCGTGGCGTGGCGTGGCGTGGCGTGGCGTGGCGTGGCGTGGCGTGGCGTGGCGTGGCGTGGCGTAAATGTGCGTGCGTGCGTGCGTGCGTGCGTGCCTGCCTGCCTGCCTGCCTGCCTGCCTGCCTGCCTGCCTGCCTGCCTGCCTGCCTGCCTGCCTGCCTGCCTGCCTGCGTGCGTGCGTGCGTGCGTGCGTGCGTGCGTGCGTGCGTGCGTGCGTGCGTGCGTGCGTGCGTGCGTGCGTGCGTGCGTGCGTGCGTGCGTGCGTGCGTGCGTGCGTGCGTGCGTGCGTGCGTGCGTGCGTGCGTGCGTGCGTGCGTGCGTGCGTGCGTGCGTGCGTGCGTGCGTGTGTGTATGTGTATGTGTAAGTGGGTGGGTTGGTGCGTGGGCAGATATGTAGATTTTCAACTCTGAATTGTTAGCTTATATCTTTCAGTTCCCATGTCAGCACTAGTTAATACTAAATTTGGTTCATGTGTGCTCTATGTTGTTGCTATCGATGTCATCAAGTTTTCAGCAACAACGTTTAGCTAAATTACTACTGACTTGTAAGGGCGCTACTGACTTGTAAGGGCGAAACCTTAACTACCCACTACCAAACACAGCAACAAGTGTTTGAGCTCGGTCAATATTGATTGATTAATGTCAAGAGGGGGTGGGCTTTCCGGTCAACTGAGATACTCTCAATATCTCAGGACCGCTCTGAAGGCCGATGTGCCAGCATACGAGGTCACGGACGGTTCAGCCTGAACTTGTTATTTAAGCTGCTTTAAATGTGGGCCTCTAGTCATAATTTCTCGACGCACATCGGACGGTCTAAAAACTTCACCGCGTGGTGTTTTAGTGGTCATTCTCTGCTGGACATCTCGTATGCGTTTTCAAGTTCGATATGCGGGTTAAGTTCAAGATTGGAATACGCGGAGAGCTACCTCGTGGAGAACTAAATTAGTGGAGGTCAACAGACTGATGATTGCGGGACTATACTTCAACGCGCGTTATCCTTTAGGCATTGACAATTATGTATCTCATGTTAAAGACGCCTATACGGGCAAGTTGTTGAATACTTTGAAAATAATTTGAATAGCGGTTGTTGCTGCCACAGGAAGCAACAGCCCCCCAGTCCAATTAGTTCCAAAATATTCAATATGATAGTTCTTGCATCATCACGAATGGGTCGTTTCTGGTTTAAAAGGGCTATTTAAGCTTAAACAGTATTAATAACCTTTTCTTTTCTTATTGAATATAACTACACGCAAAAGGCCCTCACTATATAATAACAGTCAGAACTGTGTATTTATGATAGGCCTTACTAGGCAGACCATGAAAAAACCGAAATAAACTGAATTTCATTTTCAGGAAGGCGCATACGCAGCAAAATCGCGCACGCTGGACTTTCAAGAGAAATTCAGACCTTGAGAAAAAGCCAGCAGCTGTTGATATCTCTCTCAAATCTCTCCGTGATTTTATAGATAGTGCGTGGTTACATAGAACTATATAGGACTTAACAGCTTACGTTTATCCGGGATTTGGTGATAATTATTATATTTACCAGCTAGCCTGTGGTCAGTAGCTGTAATCGCGACAGACGCTACACAAAAACGGATAGACAAGTCATTTATCGGTGAGTGTGATATGATTGATGCATTTACCCTACATCACCTACTGTTTTAAAGCTGCGATGATTTGGAAAACCTGGAGTTCATTTTGTTAACACGTTGAGGCCAAAAGAACCAGATAGCACACGGTTAAATTACTTACAATGTAGCAAATACTACAAGGTTGCACTATGGTGACTATTTTGAAAGTAATTAAACTGAAAACTGCTGCGGTCTAAGGTAGCACCAGCTTAGCCTGGGCGATGGGATTCCGGTGTTTACCTAGTTATGTCGATGATATGCAAATTTAAATGACGTAGCTGTGGTACAAAGAGGTTCTCATTTACCAGCTGTTTTACAAATGCCATGTCGTTTAAGCATCAATTGGGCCACCAGTTGTATGTAAAACAGGTCAATAGCTTAACAAGACATCAGTGTAACACTAACTAGATATTGACGAAAATCTTGGTATTATGCATTTCCAATTGTGACATTGACCTCAGAAGTCTGGCTGTATTTGTGATGTTCTGATTGGTTGAGGTAGCTGAATGGGCATGCTTAGTTTCAATAAGTTGGCCAATTCTGAAATATAGGCTAAGAAGAAGAATCTACCGGTAACTTTTAGTCTGCATTTTACACAAGTCAAAAAGTACAATGACCTCGACCGTTGACCTCAATATCATTGTGCTTCACCCCCAACACCACACCACCCCCACCACCACCACCCCCACCACCCCTGATACTAGAAAGCGTGTGTCCAAGTGTAGTCCCAATAAGGTGAAGCCATGCCGGCCCGAGATATAAGACGATATGTTGAGCTAAGCCAAAATCTTAACCGTAAAAACGTGTATACCAAGTTCACAATGACTTGAAGTTTGATCTCATGGTCTCAGTATCACTGTGCTCGATCCCATTGATATTGGGAAGCATGTGTCTAGGCTAAGTCACAATATGGTGAAGCCATGCCGAGATATCAGACAATATGAATTTTCGCCAATATATCAATGGATTCCGTTACTCCGTCTGCTTGTTTGTTTATCTGTTTGTCTGTTTATCGGCGGCCAATCTCGGCTACCTTAATATATCGGCAGGATTTGACCTTGCTGTGGCAGTACTTGGCGACAGGCTTCCTTATATCAAAGAGATTGAGCATACGTATCTGAGGTCATGAGGTCAAAGTTCAAGGTCACCGTTACCTTTGTATAAAACTCCAGTTTTCAAAGTTAAGTTTTTGGTTTAGCTCAACATATTGTCTTATATCTCCGGATTGGTTCACCCTATTGTTACTTATCTATCTTTAATATCTAACCATTTGAGTTTGTTTATATGATCCTATTTGTTTCTAGGCGCATGAGCTAGTGTCGTGACAACTACATTAATTCGTGTGAATCTATTCTCTGGTCATGGCTAATCTGCTTACCAGGCTGATAACGCCTCTTACCAGACAAGTTCATCCACTGCTCCTCGCCAACCAACGCTATCTGTGGTAAGTTAATGCCAAGTTAATGATGACGGTGATGAGCTAATACAGAGATCCATTTCTAGCTATGCCCCGCCCATTTCTAGCTATGCCCCGTTGAATATTTTGAAACTAATTTCATTGGTTGCTTTTGCTATTGTGGCAGTCAAATTAGTTTCAAAATTTTGGACAGAATGTTTGTTAAATAGTAAATACATCAAAAACACCCAATTCGTGCACTTGACGGACTATTTTAGCTTCGTGACTGAGTATCACTGTCAATTGTGATTGTAACGTCAGTTAACATGTGCCGTAATTGATAATGGCGTTATATACTTGATCGACAGATCGGGTTCATCCATTGGTGTATGATGTGGGATGGACCACATAAACATCGGGGCATGGCTTCGTACCGGGAATACGTGTGTAGCTTAATGACCACCCATCTTGATTCATTACCAAAATGACAAAACTACTTTTTTGAAATTGTATGAAATGCGGCCATGAATTTGCAGATGTCATTCAAATATTTGTATCCCAGGCATCGCTAGTGGATCCTACGAATCCGGGCATCATCTTAGCCGCCATATCACACCATTGATGCCAACATTAAAATCGACCCGATCCACACTGTGTCTCCTGAGATTCTCAGGCGACACAGTATGGATCGGGTCGATTTTAATGTTGGCATCGAAGATGGGATGATAATGCTTACGTCGTATCTGCAAGATCTATGATAATGCTTACGTAGTTTATTCTCATGAGAACACTACAGTGTTATAGAGAAGCTATGTACAATATTTCTAATAAATAATTAATAATATATTCTAAGTATCGTTATTAAAATTATTATGATCATATTTCTCGTCATTGTAGCCGTATTGTGATCACCAATATTAGCATTAAAAAAACTATTTTATTATTTCTAGGCTGCTGGGAGTGTTGCTGCAGGTTCATTTGATAGTAATCTTCTAGTGGTCTGGTTACGCAGCGTGGATAGCAGCAACACTCCTTCAGTCAAGCCAGTCGCTAGTGGACGCCATGTGGTCTATGAGAGGCAATCTCATAATCATCATAATTTTAGACTTACACCCTGACTGAGCCCATCCACGACCCCCGTCCGATAGCCGCAGGCAATTCATGCTGAAAATCGCTTGCTTTTTGTACGGCATGCGCTATGCGACAAAGAGCAACAATCCCCAGCAAGAACCGTTAACAACCCTCAAGCGAGAATTATGAATATGTCCAGGCTGGATGTTCGAATTTTGTTGCCAGGGCTGGCGGTCCTCCAAGATGTACTCAGGGGCTTTCTGTCATTAGTCCTAGAGGACCTCCTACTCTTTTACAAGGCTGGATGCCATTACTATGGGCCGGAATGCCTGGAGTAGTAGTAGTAGTAGTAGTAGTAGTAGTAGTAGTAGTAGTAGTAGTAGTAGTAGTAGTAGTAGTAGTAGTAGTGGTAGTAGTAGTAGTATAGTTGCTGTTGTTGTAGTAGTTGCTGTTGTGGTTGTTGTTGTTGTTGTAGTAGTAGTAGTAGTAGTAGTAGTAGTAGTAGTAGTAGTAGTAGTAGTAGTAGTAGTAGTAGCAGCAGCAGCAGCAGCAGCAGCAGCAGCAGCAGCAGCAGCAGCAGCAGTAGTAGTAGTAGTAGTAGTAGTAGTAGTAGTAGTAGTAGTAGTAGTATTGTCAGTAGTATTTGTGGCAGCGGCTGCAGCCACAGCTTCTATGTGAACGAAGTGTTTCATCATGTTATCTTTAACCACTTAATAACTAAATTGATTAAAAAGTCAAAATATTTGCTTACTGATTGGCCATTTGCAGGCCTAGATAAGAGTACTTCTGAAAACTCACCACTGGAAGACTGGCTCGGTTATCAGATCAGACATTCCAGTATTACCAGTGGTAAATCCCCACCAGCCCTCTCCCGACCTACAAACGGCCATTCCTTAAGGCCAATGCATAGGCTGGTTTTGGTCGGATTCGTACATAAAGGGTTAAATAGTCCCTGGTTCGCGCCAGTTACTTGGGTATATACGAAGATACATGCTTCATTGGCTTGGCATTTATGGTACACTTAGGTTGTACCCATGTCTGCAGTCCCATACATTAAGTATTGAGGGCACTCGCTGTGCATGAGTCGGTGAGTTCTAGGAGGTAATGGGGCTCGTATCTTAGGCTCTTTTCTCCTTGCATAGCACGTTCTCGCAGGTTGCCACTCGTGCGTAGACCTCACGTAGCATCAGCCGTTGGTGTTCATAGGTTTTTTCTGAATCGTGGCATAATGGCGTCCACAAATTTACACAGTGATGTTATTTTTTTCTGTTTCTGACTGCTGAATAGCTGATTCATCTTAATTGTGCTTGGGCGTACTCTGAAGTATTTGTCAAGGTAAAGTTTCCTCTCATTGCTTAAAGCCGGACCTTCAAACAGGTAATGGAACTCACCACCCAGCCTGTTTTCCTGGCATATTGTACAGAGTCGTGCACGCCTCGGCAGGATCCCGTCACTTCTTCCCTGTTCTATCGGTAATTTATGGTTACTAATTCTAAATTTACACAGTAGCTTCCATAATGTTACCGGGAGAGAGGTAAGATAATGTTCTAGTTTTAGATCGTCTTTGAAAATTCTAAATGAAATGCATATGTTACTCTCGAAAATCCCCCCCCTCCATGTTTGATGACACTGGCCACAAAGTCGTTGCTTTACGGTAGCATTTAGCCATTTTATATTGCAAGGGGTTTGTCGTAGCCATAGGTTGGATAAGCCAACGTCATCTAGGGGTTTATTAATATGTAGAATCCAAGGCCATCTGAACTCATTTTCTTTATATAGGCGGAGAAGTAATTTGTATAACTTGACGGAGATTTTGGATGCTTTGCCGTTAACCAGTTTTCCCCAGAAACAGACCATCTTTATATTTATTTTTAAGTGGATATTGTCCAAGCTCACCATAGATCATCGCTGATTGTGTTGTGTTTTTTACCCCTAGTATTATTTACAGAATCGTTTATGTAATTTTTCTGCCATGTCCACATTTTCGACTCCCCATATTTCACATCCATATAGTAGAATTGGCAGCACCATTGTTTCGAAAAGATCTAATTGGACATTAATGGGTAGATGAGGTGATCTTGCTCTTGATAATAAGCCGAACATGGCTCTACTGGCTTTGGTATGCAGGTGTTTTATAGCCCTAGAGAATCGCCAGTTGTACGTAAATTTAATTCCTAAATAGCAATAGTCTTCCACAATCTCCACCTTTTCGTCGCCTAGTTTAAGGATGGGCAGCTTTCTGACCTTGCCTCGAGAGAAGACTGTGGCTTTTGTTCTGGATACATTTACGTATAATTCCCATGTTTGGCAGTACTCATTTAATGTGTGTAATGCTTTTTTGGATCTCTTGCGGGGACTCTGCCATTGTTATCGTATCGTCAGCGTATAAAAGAATAAATAGTTTTAAAAACAGTTGCAAGCTATCCTCTAAAAGCACGCGTTCGGCTACATGTTTAATTTCAGAGAGGCCGTTATAAGATCTCGAGATCGTTTGTTCAAGATCGTTTATGAATAGTGCGAATAGTAAAGGGGATAGATTCTCCCCCTGTCGGACGCCAATATTGCATTTGAAAAATTCAGAGACGGAGTCATTAGCTAGACTCTTAACGCAATAGTTGGCCTCTTTATATAAGTTAAAAATTAATAAAAAGATTTTATCATTTATATTATTTAGCAGTAATTTTGTTAGCAGTAGCGGTAATAGTACCATTACGTTACATTCTTGCATTAACCCCATCTTCTGTCACCTTAACCACATATTCGTCAAGCAGGTCAAAAAGACATCTGCAGTAGGTTTGATGAGTGCCCATTTGGAGAGCGGGAGAATACTATTTTTGGAACTTTACCACTAGTATGGCTGGTTCGGTAACCGCGAGCCAGTAATCCAAGTTGTAAAATTTCAAAATAGCGTTCCTTTGTCACCCAAATGGAAACAGATTAAACAAAATATTTTGAGTTTCTTGAAATTTTAATAGTAAAACCGGCCAAAATACCCTCTCAGATGTCTTGAATATCCATTTATACTAACAGCAGAAAGCTGGGGTTTTTACATTCTAAATGGTAAATTAAAAATAAATAGTCTACTTTTGGCCTGAGAATGGACAGTCGCTGAGGAAAAACTTTTCTTACACATATTGCCCATGCAAAGGTTAATTAAGATAAGTAGCGTGCTGGCCGCTTTGAGGCATCGTTAATACAAGATGGTAATTCCAGCTTCTTTTTAACATTAACGTATTTTGATCGCAATGTTCTGGCATAAATTACTACAACCAATGGCCATTCGTAACCTACGATATAATGTATCCCCCTCGCATCGAATGCGTTGACCTGGCAGTGTTGATCTGTTGCCAATGATGAACAATGAATCACATAATTTTATTATTTAATTAAATTTTAAAATGTAATTATTACAATAGTTCCAGAGACAATCCGCTATAGGTTTTTTGTTGGATTAGTTCCAAAAAGATTCAACAGCTTACCTCTATGCGTGCCTTGAGATGGAGGAAGCCAGTTTTATCTATGCCCCGCCCATCTCTAGCTAAGCTCCGCCTACACTTTTCTCGTGTTTGAATCAAACGATACCTACATTCTCTGAATTTCAATTTCCAAACAACTATACACAAAAGCTGTTGGATATTTCGAAACTAATTTGACTATGGCAGCAGCAACAGCGTCAAGTCAAATTGGTTTCACAATATTCAACAGAATGTTTTATTGAATAGTAAAGACACAATTCGTACAACTTGTCGGACTATTAAGCGTTTGTGACTGACTATATCTCACCATCCATGAGGTAATCGATTATGACGTCATCCTACAGATGTAGTTGATTATGAAGTCATGCGATTGACTGAGAAAGTGGATTCGTCAAATGAGATACTGAGTCTCAAGACGTTAAAGACCGACTATATTTAGTTTTAGTAAGTTTGGAGCATAAGCGTCCTCATGAAAGGCATACACGTATTTATGCTGAAAGCATACAAATTATAGCACTAAATCACTATTAAAGAGGCACTTGCTTTTGGTGACAGAAATGCCTGGTCTTTATGATGAGCGGTCATGTGACCACCAGTCTTATGCTACCACGATCAGTTAACATCACCACCCACCCCCACAAAACCAAGCCAGTAAAATAGTACTTGACGTATGGTCAGATACGCCCAATAACCACCCGGTCTGCCATTGATATGATGCGGGCGGGCAAACCAGAGGGCGCACGCCGCCCTGCCGCTACAATATCGCCATCATCATCATCGTTTATTTCCGAACATTTTTGTTCATGTTTCAGTGCAGCCGCAGTTGCTACAGAGCCATTAAAACAGAAATGGCGTCATATATTCAACTACTTCGACGCGAACAGAGATGGGGTCCTCTCTCTTGAAGACTACTACCAGGCCAGTAAAAACTTCCATAAAAGCCATGAAATTAAAAATGAGAAAACTATAAAAGGCATACTACTGGCAGCATCATTAGCAGAAAAAGCAATCAAGTCCCTTTATGGCGCCGACAAATCGTCAGTGACAAGGGAGGAATTCGTCGCCTCGTATACACATCTATTTGAGCTGCAGCACGTCTTGTTCCGTGACTACTTCTATAAGTTCTTTGACGCCTCCTTCGACATCATTGATCGCGACAAGGATGGATATATTCGATGGAGTGAATTCGAGGAGTTCTACATGAGCTCAGATGAGAGTGAAGAGACCGCGAAGCGAGCAAAACTAGCCTTCGCAACACTTGACGGTAATGACGATGGAAAGATTAGCTGGCAGGAGTACGTGGATGCCCATATGAAGTTTGCTGTGAACACTGAAGTTAGGGCAGAGGACATACCCTTATATGGCCCACATAGGTTTCACTAATTGAACTACTGTTGATTGTGATATAATGGTCTTTGAAGTAAAGGTGCATATTTACAACCAAATGTAGAAAATAAAATTGTTAAAATTGTATGATGTTAGAGGCTTAAATTGTGTACCTCGGTATAATGAAACGAAATAAATCGTAACATATAATGCTTTCATAACGTCTAAATCAATATAATTTATTTAGTTGTGAAATTGAATTAGGGACTCGAATCTCTAATTCAATTTCACAACTTAAAATATTTTATTAATTTATATGTAATGTAATAATCACACATTAAGATTTACTCGTTTTATTACACCAAGGCATACAATTCAATCCATTTAAATGTATGAAATTTTAACGCTTGTATTTTCAATCGTTTTAGTGTGAATATACACCTCTAAAATGTGGTTGTTTAAGACAGGTGGGCTGAAGGTCGAAATTGACTATTATTCTTAATCCAGACAAACGTACCCAATGGAGGTATCTGATCTGATGTCATAATCAAATACGTCACATATTAGCTGACGTCACTATCAAAATGATGTGGCTCGTTCACGAAAATCGAAAAGTCTGTCTCGAATATGTACAAATTGTATGTCTTTGTTGAATTTACATATTAATAGAAATTCTGTTCATATACAGCAGCAGTTCCCAGTCAAAATAGTTGTCAATATACTCAGCAGCTTACTGATAAGTTAACCGTTTAATGCCTAATTTTCGCCAAGAATATACAAACATTTACATCCAGAACATCAATTTGCAGGCCTAGATTAGCCTATTTTTGAAAATTTACCACTGGAATGACTGGCTCGCTTATCGAGCCAGTCATTCTAGTGATAAATTTTCAAAAATAGGTTTCTCTTTACCTGCAAATTGACATTTCTCATGACCACTATAGAGGCCGGTTTTGGCCAGTTTCGGAATGAAAGGGTTAAAATTAGGATTCTGCGAATTCGGGTTTCAAAGTGGTAAAATTGATTCCAACACGCGTCTAAAGTGGGAATTGCTTAGCTAGAAATGGGCGGGGCATGGCTACACATGGATCCTTCTATTAGTATTATTAATTTATCACATTCAGTCAAACATATTTATTTGTATTTGATCACCAATGACAAGTGACCGCTTAATACAACACATTTGCTTCGCTGTGACACAAATGGTCTTTCCTTAATCATTGGACACACCAAGCGAGTTTATATGCTCTACGTTGCTATTTCGTACGTTGGCGAATCGCTGACGCAATCGGTCCAAAATCCGTGGCCGGCGTACAAGAGGGCATATCACGTGAACCTACCATCTAAGTGAACCTACCATGTCGTTGACAGCGCATCGCCACCACAGAGTCCATACTTATCTAGACGTGCTAAAATAGTTTGGCAGTATCTTGCGCAAAGCAACCATGTATTTAAGCTGATGTTTATTTTGAAACTTAGGCAACAACCGTTTCCACCAGTCAGCGTTATACAAACTGCGTGTCGATGTACTTCAACGTGTTTCGATTTCTGACATCTCAACATCCAGTCAGTTTCAAAGAAAACAAGAGCGACGTGCTAATAAGTTGACTGAAATGTCGGAAGACATCCAGACACGCAGACAGGCAGGCATGTAGTGCGGTAGACGGACAGACAGACAGACAGACAGGCAGGCAGGCAGGCAGGCAGGCAGGCAGGCAGGCAGGCAGGCAGGCAGGCAGGCGGGCAGGCAGACTAATACCATTTGCGAGGCAGAACTAAATACTAGCTCATGCAAGGTACGTAATCGTGGTAATCTTCATAGTATACCGCTCTCCTAAGAACATAATATATTATTATCTCCCCTGCACCGTGATTCATTCCACAGATATCAGCACGCTAGTTTAGCAAATTTAGCCATAAATGGGAGTGTTAGCCCCATTGAACCACACATTCTAGAATATCTATTTAAAAGTGACCATAGGCAACCAGGTCTGTTGAATATTTCGAAACTTATTTGACTGTGAGTTGTTGCTGCCTATACGACATACTAGTTATGTAATTGAGCATGAGCATTCGAATTTGCCTTGTCGCTTATATGCGTGCAATTGATTGTCACACTGCAAGGGCAAGTAGCCCAAAATGGAATAATGATTGTCGCTGCCCAATATGTTAGTCTATTATAGTTACGAACTATTATGATACATTATGATAACATTTTAATAATGTTGTAGTTATATAGTTTGATGAGACTTAGAAACTCAATAATGAATGGCAGTATGCTAAAATGTTTTTAAATATTAATCTTTAAGCCAACACATTCAGTCAAATGATTGTTATCCCCATAATACAATGAAATTTTCGAGTAAATATCTATACTAAAAGATAGCGGAATATACCTTAATTGTCTGCCTGCTGAATTTCTGCACGATATGTTGACTATTTTGAATACAATTTGAATGAAAGCTGTTGGTGGCTAAGCCACCAACACCTTTCAGTGAAATTGTTTTCAAAATATTCACCAAATCCAGAGTTATTGCCCATTGAAATTACTGTCTGGTGACTTGTCGCAATAAGACGGTTAGTTGCAAGCATGTTGATGACAATCTCCTGGATCAACCATCGGGCCGCATCTCTCCTCTAGGCCTACTTTTTATTATTATTATTATTATTATTATTATTATTATTATTATTATTATTATCATTATTATTATTATTATTATTATCGTCGTCGTCGTCGTCTGGTCGTCGTCGTCGTCGTCGTCGTTATTATTATTATTATTATTATTATTATTATTATTATTATTATTATTATTTTTATTATTATTATTATTATTATTATTATTATTATTTCAACATAATATAAGTACCTAGGTAATCAAAACTCCCTCCCGTTAGCCAATCTGAGTAATGCAATTAAATAGTGATTTGCATATACCCGTGATGTACATATATGTGTTATAAAAAGAAAAGTTTGTTTATGGCAAATATGATGAGCGCGACCGGCCGGTCAGTCCAGTAGCGAAGCGCTCAAGTTCCTAGAGACGAAGGAAGACTGATGGCGCCCATGAGACTACCTGAAATATCGATACTCTCAATGTGTAAGGTCTCAATTAATGGATGGATTCGATCTGTCACTCTGTCACTCAAGTAACTTACAGCATACTCAATTATGTCGCTTTTTATCTTAGATCATAATCAAAATGACGTTGACAGGGAATCGAACCCACATTTGCAAACCGTAGTAATGTGCAACGTGAGTATATATGTATGAAAAGGGCACTAGGAACTCATTAACACTATGCCTTTCTACCGGGGAGGGATAGGAGGGAGAGCAAAATTGACTGTAATACACAACATATATATCTGACTGAACAAGATTCATAAATTTAATATGAAAATATACAAAGCCATATTGATTAAGTAACAAGGGAAAACAATATTTCGCACATTACAAATTAGAACACATTAGACTAATACAAAAAACATGATCTTAAAAGAATGATTTTAGTTAAATATTTAGCTGTCAAAAGAACGTTATCCGTAGAACGGCTGTTAATATAAAAGTCGATACCTTACGAATAAATATGGTCCACAATCTGACAAGACTGCATTTCAAAATATTTACCCGTTGACACATTTAATTAGCGGAAAGAGGTGTTCTATCAATCGCTCAAGTATCTGACGTCATAGATAAATACGTTACTTGTTAGCTGACGTCACAATCAAAATGAGTCTGTTCAACGGGTAATGAAGAAATCCAGCTATAGCTATGCCCCGTCCATCCTTAGCTAAGGTCCACCCACACGTCACACGTATGCGATCGATCGATCGACCCCTGAGCTCCATGACTATCAATTTCCAGAAAAATATACAGGTAAGCTGTTGGATATTTTGAAACTAATTCGGCTGGGTGATGTTGCTGGCTATGGCAGCAACAGCGCCCAGTCAAATTAGTTTCTAAAATACGTCTATTAAATAGTAAAGCCATACAGTTCGTCTAACAGTGCGTCCGTCATCAATTAAGCGTAGGTGACGAACTTAGCTACGTCATTCATGACGTAAGTGATTGAAACGTCATCCTACACGTCACATAGTTGATTATGATGTCATATGACTGATGGATAAACTGGAATCATCCATTCGAGTGTTGTACATAAACGAATGTCTCCGAATGTCGGATATGGCCAGTATGTCACAATCTATTATTATTATTATTATTATTATTATTATTATTATTATTATTATTATTATTATTATTATAAATACTGAATTGTCTACGTGACATTTAGGAGCAAGTTTTGCATTTTTAAATGTTATTCTGCGATTATGCGCGCTATGATTCAACTGCCGGCAAAAAATGGATGAGTCAAGTTTATACATCAATCATATGACATCATAATCAACTACGTGACGGGTATGGTGACGTCATAATCAATTACATCATGAATTACGTAGTTAAGCTCGTCACGAACGCTCAATTGATGAGGGACTAATCTTTGTTGTACGAATTGCATATCTTTGCTATATAATAAACATACTATTGAAACTAATTTTACTGGGCGCTGTTGCTGCCCTAGAGCCGACGGAGAGATTGATTGATCCCAACATGGGCGTAGTGTGGGTGGAGCTTAGCTAAAGATGGACGGGGAATAGCTTTAAACTCGGTTTCTCCATTGAGCTTATGCAACGTTAAAACGTTAACATAGAACTCATCACACCAGGCCTCATAACACGCATCGTAACACGCATCGCGCGCGTGCCAACGTAGAAAAACGCCTCTCAGTAAATAGTACCTTCGACATGGACAAAGCGGCACTGGCCAGTAATAAGGTGGGATTATGTGTTAACCCTTACTACACCGTCGGCAATATTTGAAATTTTCAAATTAGCTTAAGAGATGAACTGGTGCTTCCTTTTTCAACAAATTTGGTGAAAGATGTTGCTGTCGTAGACAGCAACATCGTCCACCAAAATGGTGAAAAATATACACCAGTTTATTTGCTATCGACACAGTAAAAGATAGAATCGTGACACCAGAGTCGTAACGGTTACTACGCATGTCCAGGGAAATACATATATACATATATACATTATGAAATAAAAACACATATTTATTTACAGAGCTGATTATGGACAAGGTGAATTATTGACTAACCATAAGAGTATCTGTAGAAATTTGATACCGTATAACGCATTGAGCCCGCGATAACGAATCCAAAAACTCCCTTACCATTTAATAAATATCCTGCTGAATATTTTGAAACTAATTTGACTTGGAGCCGCCGGTCTTTGTCCACGGTTCCTGTTAAATTCGTTTCAAAATACTCAACAGCTTATCTTGAGATTCACCTTTAAATTTAATTCTCGTAATTTAGGGATCAAAGTTTAATCAAAATATGTACATCAACCGTTAACCCTATCATGCATTTCTTCCAGGCGTCTCAATTTCAAAGCAATCAGGCATATCGTCGCTGGGATATTGGAAACCAATTTGACTAGCGGATTATGCTGCCTTGAGCAACAAGTTTCAGACAAATTAGTTTCAAAATATTCAAATGAAAACATCTGCTGTAGCTGGTCTCAATAATAAGTAATGCGCGCACGCGTGTATTAGTTAAACATTGTCCAATATGATTTAGCTCAGACGTGCATTGAAAAAATTGAAAAGCATATTATAATTAAATAACTTAAAAAGATAAATAACATATACATGTACATATATACACAAAATCTTCCACACTTTGCTAACGTTGTGAGACGAGGTTTCTGGTTTATTGCCCAATGCAGTTAGTGGACATATGCTCAAGTGGCATACCATAGTTCCCTTGACCAATTGTATCTTTCACAATATCATTGTAGTAGTAGTAGTAGTAGTAGTAGTAGCAGCAGCAGCAGCAGCAGCAGCAGCAGCAGCAGCAGCAGCAGCCAATTAATTAATTCAAGGATCTACTGCAACGCGTGCGTGCGTGCCTTCGTTCGTTCGTGCGTGCCTTCGTTCGTTCGTGCGTGCGTGCGTGCGTGTGGGCGTACGCACTTGGAATGTTAATTCAAATAGTAGAGTCATAGAGGAACACAAATAGCAAAGAATCAAAGCAGACTAAATGATTACGTGAATAATATTTTGTTGTTGATCGTTGGTTGCTCACAACAACTCATTCATACGGCAGCATAATAATTAATGCCATTACAAAGAAATACTTGCGTTTGATAAACTACAGCTTGAATTTGAGCTGATGTTCACCCTGTTAACTGTATTTATTAGACACAAATTCCGTCTATTTTGAAAACACGTGTGGCGTAATCTTAATCCACGTGGTTGACGATTCACGCGATGACGTCATAGAGTGAACCTTTATGAGGTGTCAAAATTCATGAATTTATCCGAAATCTTAACAGTGATAGAGGTTGTGACAGGTTATGACAATCTGTCCAATTCTTTTTAACTCGTAAACTATTATTAAAAAGCTTTTATTTTTGCCATTTTTATTGAAATCTAATTCTCGTTTGTGGTCTCATTCAAAGGTGCGCATTCACAGCAAATTGTTTGAATAATAAACTTATTTAAACTGTACACTTCTAAAAGCTTAAATTATGTACCTCAGTCTAATGAAACGCAATAATTCCTTCCGTGTAAATTAATATTTTTTTTAGTTTTGAAGTTGAATTAGGGACTCGTGTCTTTAAGTAAATCTCAAAACTTAAAAAAAAAATTATATTAATTTATGCATAATGAAATCATCTCATCTTAAGTTTTATTTCATTAAGTTAGGCACACAATTTATGACCCTAAAAGTACAGAAATTGTACAATTTTATTTCCAGCCAATTTGATGTGAATGTACACCTTTAACCCCTCTTGTGTCAACTTAACCCTTTAATGGTCAAATTGGTAAAAAACGACCTCTGCAGTGTTCTTGAGAAATGTCCATTTACAGGCTAAGAGAAGACTATTTTTGAAAATTTACCACTGGAATGACTGGCTCGGTAACCGAGCCAGTCATCCCAGTGGTAAATTTTCGAAAAGCTCTTCTTGGTCTGCAAGTGACCACTGGCTAAGAAGAAATTTGAATTTTCTTGACCATTACACTTTTGATGAATGTCCATTCGAATGATAACAAAAATCTATTTATTTGTAAATTTTCGTTAAAAATCAAAATTTCCTTGAAAAGTATTGCTAATTAAATGGTTAATTGAATTAATACGCTGTTGACACAAGAGGGATAACTAAGAGCCGTATTATACTGCACTAATTTAAATAATGAAATAATATAAATATCGTAAACCGGTGAGAATAAGGCAATATTATTATTATTATTATTATTATTATTATTATTATTATTATTATTAGTATTATTATTATTATTATTATTATTATTATTATTTCATAAAATATGTATAATCTGTTTGAGAAAATGTAAGTAAGATGTAGCCGCACATTATGACGATGAACTGTTGAGCAGGTTAAAACTGTTTATGCCGTGGAACCTGTGGACGTAAGAATACCTCAATATCAGATTAGTCAATGTGTGTGAATGTGGAGAAAGGTTAGGTAGCCGTGTTAGTGTTGTAAATATTAGTAAACGAGGCATAACCATGGAAATAATAATTAAACACTTCCCGTTCCCCCCCCCCCCCCCCATCAACTCCCCCCCCCCTCCCCACCCAACCCCAACCACCCCAACCCCGACCCCCGCTCATCCTCTCCCTCCCTCTCTACCTCTCCCTCCACCCCACCCCCCACCCCACCCTTCTCTCTCTCTCTCTCTCCACTCTCTCTTCCCCTCCCTCCCCTGTGTTCAGCTCTGTACATAAGTGGCTGACCAGAGGAGGCTTGATGGAGGTGACCGGTGTCAGCCTTTCCGGTCACATATGAATAAATAGCACAATGTCTAGTCTTTGTATATAAAAACAGAATTCAAAGATAGTATCTTTTAAGACTAACTTGGTTCATTTTGATGCGCTTTCGCGCATAAATGTGCTTCACCCGGTCATGTAGTTGACCTGAAGAAGCACATTTATGTGCGAAAGCTGGTCAAAATAAGCAAAGTACCACACATCGACAACCAGTCCGAAAGCGCTACCATTATGCGGCTCTCAAAAGCCATTGTACTTTACTTGCTCCCTGCTCCAAGCCACCAAATTTCAATTGTCAATAATTCTGTACCGGCTGGGTATTTTGAAAACTATTTGATTTGAAAATTATTGGTAGTTTAGCCATCAACAACTTTGAGTCAGTGTTTTCATTATATTCAACATATCCAGAGTTAAGCCCCGCGGAAGTTCACCAGGCAGACAATTAATCGACCATTTTCCTTGCAGGAACACTTCGTTATGGTCCAGATTGGCTATTATATTGATTATTTTGAAATTAATTTGAGTGGGAGAACAACCACCAGTCAAAGTAGTTGCAAAATATTCTACAGATTACCTATCTAAAAGTATTCAATGCATTAGCATCATAGTGTTATGATTATATGTGTTAAGTCATGGTTGGAATTGGCAATGGTCATGTAGCCTCCGGGGTGGGTACGCAGCGGTCCGTCCGAATAGTCTGTTCTGTTGCACTGCATGTACACAGTGCGCGGATTAGTGTGTGTGTGTGTGTGTGTGTGTGTGTGTGTGTGTGTGTGCGTGAGTGCGTGCGTGCGTGCGTGCGTGCGTGCGTGCGTGCGTGTGTGTGTGTTGTAACCTTTAAGGCGTTTATTTGCTAGTTCCCAATGCTAGACTCACGCCTGGATTAGCGGGTTAGCCTCGGTTCTCGGGGTTACGGATCTTGTTTCGCGACTCTCCGGAATATACAAAGACCGACTTCTAGAACCTGTGGAACGATAACGTTCCAGTGGGGCTGTGCGACCATTGCTGCCGAGATTGAACCACACCGTCTCATCCCGGCTGTTTGTGTCGCCGGTATGACGGTCCATTACTTAATTTGGGAGTTAGACATGATTAATAAAATAATATAACTAAAACAAACAACGCTACTCGTTTGCTAGTATGAGAGAGAAAATATAGTACATGGAACTAAGTTTGTGTCTTGTTTAATGTGGGCTCGTCAGAGGTACCTCGCCGATCTTCAAATCCGCGAGGTAACCACCCCACCCCCCCCCCCAAGGGAGAGCCCTAACGCGGTCACTTATGTGGTTTAATATAAACCATTATACCCCTAGCAAAATATTATTGTTGCGAGAGGAAAGTGCCTCGCGCGCACCTCCGTCACAGGAAAATGCCTTCAACGCCGAAGAGGAGGAAGAGATTTGGCAAAAAAGGGCCACTCTCTTATTCAAACATATGTTAAGTGTGTAGTGCGAGTTAACCTAGTGAAACTGTATGCTATCGTGATGCATGATAAATTACGTGAAGATGGGGTGGATGATTTCCGGAGAATTCAGACACCGTCATCTTATGTAGGTTAAAGATATGGTAGTTGCCGCTTTATTTATGCGGTCCTTCTGCTACATCCTAAACTAACCTTTAGTTGTTAGGTCCATGTTTCTTGTTTTGCGGCAAGTGGCAAGTAGTTCTACCTATCTTTTAAATACATGCCTGACTGGCGGAAATCCTCGGTTTTCATATGGCCACCTTACGGAGCATTCCCCTCAGAAAGCCATCGAGCAGACACGTCACGGTGCGGCAGCTCCTGAATCATATGACGATCCTGTTAACTATCGCACCATAACCACATACAACATCACTAGGATAAGACATATTTACAAAAGCATTTGAAAAGCGCATATATACTTTTATGGTGGGGATAAGGAGATGGATATCCAACTATAGTGACCTTCCCGTGAGGGCGTGGTGGGTTCCAAGACCACACCAAGTCACTGTGAAGCGTGAGAGGGAGATCTGTGTCCCATCCGTCACCTGGTATGTTGGGGGCAGATCATATGGGATCTACTCCCGGGGACTAACATCTTACCTGTCGTTAGGGTTATGTAAAGAATAATATAATGTGTTCGCAGTGCTTCCTACTTTGCTATGGATACTTATGCTAACTGGTATCCGAAGATACAGAGGGAGTGTGTGCGGAATCAACACTTTAGTCTTCACCGCTCGGAAACCCCGATGGTTTCCCAAGTCAGATCACACCAACGTGTCGAAGGGAGGTTCAAACAATTATAAGCCTTACGGCTGGAGGAACGTAGGAAGAAACAATCGCTCATATATTAATAAGGAGGCCCTACAGTAAATGGCCGATTTATGCCACCTAGCCTGTGTACAGAGTTACATTTCCCTACATCCGGAAAAGAGGCTTGCACAAATGCCTCCTAATGAGCAATCATTCCTAACTACTTCTAAACCTATCCTATCGAGCTAGAATAGCCAGCTTTAGTCGATCTCATGTCAGGTTCGCTTAATGAGAACCTGAACAGCGACCTCAGGGAAAAAGTGATGCTGGGGGGAAAAGGTGATGTGATTTTATGTTGCTGTATAGTGTAGCCTAGAGTACTGCGGTCCTACTATTTTATATAAAATAAACAAAACAAGTAACTAGGATGGCTGCTGCCATATATATAACTAACTATCAGAGTATTGACAATAAATAAGGTCACACAACCTTGCGGTGCTTGTTAGTCGTCAGCACAAAACTAGGAACATATATACAGTAAAATATAAACTATAAATTGCGGTCTCGGACGACCGGTCGGTACCTATTAGTCATCAGTACCTATAAATGCAAAAATACAATAATACAAAAATACAGTTAGATGAGTACCAATTAGTCATCGGTACGGAAACAGTTCATAGATCACAGTAGATGATATGTCCCGGGTGAGGAACGCGAGATGGCTTGATTATGATGCTGTTGGGCAGATATCCGAAGGGGAACTGTTGATACAGCTCACTCTCAAAGATGGCGAAGAAGAACGATTGCTGTTGCAGATGTCCACTAGATAGTCATGTTAAGTTAATCAGTATGTGGCGGAAGTTCGAAGCTGCCCTGTCGTAATGAAGGACTACAGTTAAATGTTAAATAATGATGCATGTGCATCTTCCGTGTACACAGTACATGATGCACTGCATAGCCCATGCGGTGCACCAGGCAAAGTCCCACTAGACTGTGGTCTAAAGGTTAAATGCTATGCACAATACACTGCGCAGAGTTTGATTACCACCTTTCGGCGTGGTCCAGCAGATCTGACGAGTTGTCCACCAAGAATCACCACTTGTTCCACATACTACGAGTTCTTTACATCGGGGCCGCAAGGCCCATCCGCAGGAAGACTCATCTGAAGTTGTTGGAAGTGAGGGTTCCTTCTTTTAGATTTTTTTATTTGCCTTCAGGTGATATCCGCCCGAGAGTAGGATTTTGAAAAAGAATCACGATTTTCTATGATGTAATTGAAAAAAAAATCGAAAAATCGAGAAAAAATTGAGCAGACTATAAGATTTAAAAACTCATCATTCAGCAGTAAAAGAATAGTTATAATCCATTCGCACATGTCTCCATTGTGTTTTTTCTTGATCGCTTCACGCATGTGTTCACTAAGTCCTAATCAAAACATAAATCTCTATGGCAAACCAGCTAACAATAGCGAGGTAACACCTTTGTCATTGAGAAAACCTGCTAGTTACTCCATCGAATCGCCATATAATTTTCTTTCTTTCGCTGCAGACCCTGAGTCTGTCGTGAAATACCAAGTATATACTTAGTTGCAGTGTTAGGCAATAATCACTGAACCTAATTCGTTTTGATTCCTTTAGCATTTTCAGGGTGTGTACTAATTTTTCCTTTTTGATTCGGTTGTCATGCCTAATTAAAGAAAATAACACAACAGCTTTCCAGATTGTTGTATTTTGAACTGTGCGCTTTGTTGATTACTCTTAAATGTAAATCGTACATTCTGAAAGCAACTATAAACTGCACTATAGGACGAGTTTACGCCGTTACTATCGTAGCTATTCAAAGCTACGATCCTATGTATATGGATTGCGCAGTATCTCCCCAGGTACTAATATTAGCGTCTTTGCGCTACTCGGGTAATGACTTAAACTCGTGCTACAAAGGGAGGCTATAAGCGGAAGCAGGATTTATATTTTTACTCAACGACATTTTTTTGTCAAACTTTGATGAAATAAACGTTGTTTATTAAACTATGCCTATGCGCAATATTTAGGCAGTCCCAATTAATAGGTTCACTCCCACGATTATGGATATAAGGTATACATTAAGCGTAGACGTAGGATGGTAAGAATTTGTTGCATGAAAATGTGTTCTAATTTCGTGGTATTTTTTGTATCATTTATTTCAACTTTTTCCAGAAATTCCAAGTCCCAGTTTTGGTGACATTACCCCGGTTTATACTTTTGGGAATTTGGTTTGTTAGCCAGAGACTAAGAGCTGAAATCCGAGAGGCACCGCTGCAGTTGTATGGTAACCACACTCAGTAAACAGTTACCCACGTCGTGTACTGCTCTGGCCACACAACTCAGTTCTTCGCTCCTTTTATACTCATCCTGACGTCGTGGTGAGAACGCTCAGCCAATCAACGCGTGATCTCTCTCGTCGAGGTGTGGGTCTCGATTCTCAGTTCTTCGCTCCTTTTATACTCCTCCTGCCGTCGTGGCGAGATCATCCTCCTCCCATTCATTTAGTACATACACGCGCTTATGACGTTTTCAATATTTTGAGCATAATTTAAGGAGAAAAATAAGGAAAACTCAGTCATTTCTGAACCGATTTTAAAATGGTTTTAAGTTTTGGATTCCTCGTGTCATTCCGGTCCTGATAGGTACCAAGAACGACGAAGATAGCATAATTTAAAGAAATTACATGCACCAACTCGATACATTTTAGTACGCATTCTCTCCCAAATGCTGACATGTGTTGTCAGGGAAGCTCTAACGCGCGTGCATGCCCACTACATGATCTTACGGACTTGTCATTTTTAGAAAGCCTTATATGGCTTTATATATGCGTACTATCCTACTAAGCTGAGCTGGGACGGTCCATACCTGTCAGGTCAATCCACGCTACAGTCAAGCGGGGTAACCGACCATGATATATGGTTTCACTAATGACAGAATGACCGGCCCTGTTGTCGAGCAGCTAGCCGCGAAGATAAAAAACACCTGGCAGGAGAAAGCCGGGAGTGAGATTCCCTCGTCCGCCCAAAACATCTGTTTGTTTATTTTTTTGTTTTTGTTCTCTATCTTTTTCTTTCAGAGCCAGAGCCATGCCCCGATGCGGTTACGAACCAAACAACGACAGGCTGGTAGAGAGACAGATGGAGGACCAGGACAGACAACTGACCAACAGAACAACAGATGGGTTTGCCTGCCGACGGACCGTGAGGGATATGGACGTGTGACCATGTCATTCGTGGTCTGTTGGTAGGTATGTTTGTCTGTTGAACGGACTGACAAACCGACCAACAAACGGACAGACTGATGGACAATTCTGGGCACAGCAAGCGGCTGGAGTACGCCCAAGCAATGTATTTGGCCCCAGTTGCTCAGTCTTCTCAGATGGGACTTTAAACTGAGGTCCTGTCATACAGTGCTCATCACTGTGTGAACGTGAGTTAGGGATAGGTAGGCAAGAAATTTCGCCTTAAACAAAGTAAACCAGATGCTGAAGGGATTCGTCCTCAGACGGAATCAAGCAACATACAGATTACAAAATTGCTAGAATTAGAATCTTTCGGACATTTTCTATGAGTCATGGGGGGATGCAACCCAGATGGCTGATTGAGTTCGTCCTCGGACGGACGCAGTCACCATACGGGATGCCCAAACAATCAAAATCAAACAAGTGCTCGCTGGTGCCTGCTCGGATGATGGCCAGAATGGCAAATGGGTCCCAGGACCCTAAAGACCCCACCCACCCTCCCTGCACACCAAAGGGGCCGAGAGGTCTCCGACCTAAAGCCCCACCCCATAGGGTACATCAGATCATATGACCGCACACACCCCATCCCCACCCATCACCTACCCTTTATCCACCCCTGCTAGGCCCAGGTTAGGCCCTCGCCATCCCCCATGCCCAAGCATGAGGAGCAACAGAACAGCCACGGACAAGAACAGTACGTGCCATCTTCAACATGAGACAAAATCGAGAGACAACGATCAACACACATACACAGAGATGCAAGCTAATGCACAAACTTTCGTCACAAGTATTCACAAGAATTCAACCGAAACCACAAAGGCCAGGCGTGAATCTAGACCCTAGCATTGGGAACTAGCAAATAAACGCCTTAAAGATTACAACACACGAAAGCCGGGAGTCGTCGTTTTGGTCAGCGTTCGTGACAACATGTGTATACAAGAATAAATGTGAGATAGTTTTAGATGTTAAAAAGAAATGTGTTTGTTTATTTATTGGAGAATTCTACTGAGCTAATACCCCTTTATCCCTTTCAATAATCACCTTGAAATTTAGACTCTGAATTCATGTTTCAAACTTTCAAATCGATTTCAATACTCGTAAAATGTGGGCGGAGCTTAGCTAGAAATGGGCGGATATAGTTAGAAATGGACCCCTCTATTGACTTGTCAATAAAACATGGGCAATAACTCATACAGTAAATAGATTGATTACTTGACCTTCAAAATATTAGACACAAGTTGCAGCCATCGACCCATTTTCCCAGACACTGCGGCGTGTATGCAACCAGTTGTACTGTATATGATATAACGTTAGACTCAGTTAAACCTCCCTGAGGGGCCACCTATACTTTGTAGACAAAAACTGGCGGTCTTCAAAGACAGGTAGGCCAAGGCCCATATGTCTAAACAGCCACCATTCTTTCCTCCAGAAGCTATATTATACCCTATCCCCCATCTATATGCTCCCTAATGTAGTCGCTTACCCCCCTTTAACCACCCATCCATCCCCAATTCTTTCAAGAAAATTTCAATTTTCCCATAGAAAATTTTTCATTTGCAGACAAAGAGACAACTATTTTACCACCGGAATGACTGGCTCGGTTATCTTATCGAGCCAGTCATTCTAGTGGTAAGTTTTCTAAAATAATCTTCAAAATAATGAGAAAATTTAGATTTTCTTGAACAAATCAAGTGTTAAAGGGTTAAAACAGCTAGGCCTACAAGTCTATTTCTCATTCTGAGTACTCACTAATGACACATACTCTCTATGAGTAATACTTACCAGTAGTCGGACAGCCATATCCCCCATAAGTCGCTGCATTATAATTTGGTGGAGGATCCGAGCTCACTCCGGTATTACTAGGGTATGGTGTGGCTGGGCCAGGCATCGGGCTAACTGGATATGGTGGTGCACCACTTGCAGGGTATGGTTGATACGGTGGTTGTGTCGAGCCATCTTGTCCCATATTGCCAGGGTATACCGGAGCTGTACTAACTGGATAAGGTGCGGCGCCAGTCGGATACGGTGAGCCACCACTAGGCTGATATGCAGGATATGGGTCGTTCATCATTTGCATATCTGTTGTAAATAAAATCAGAGATAAATACAGGGATCCGAGCTGTCATTCAAGTAACTAACGTAATATTCAATGGACCTTTCCAGTTTATTCATCAATCATATGACGTCGTAATCAAATACGTGACGCGTTGGATGACGTCATAATCAATGACGTCATAAATGACATAGATAAGTGATGAACGCATAATTGGTTATTTAATAAACATTCCGTTGAATATTTTGAAACTAATTTTACAGGGCGCTATTGTTGCCATAGGCAGCAACAACGCCCAGTCAAATTAGTTTCAAAATATTCCATAGCTTACTTCTATAATTTTCTGAAAATTGATAGTCAGGGAGTTCAGGGGTCTATAGATACCAACACGAGCGAGGTGTGGGTGGTTAGCAGAGATGGGCGGGCCACAGCTAAAACTGTAAAGGTCACATTACGTCACTTATTAGCTAACGTCGCAAGACATTTGATGTAGAGATCCCGGTCAAGAAACTAAAAAAGTCTATCTCAAGTCTACGAATGTCTTTGATGGATTAACAACGTAATAAGCGTGTTCTTGAATATTTTAAACCTAAATTGACTAATAGCTGTTGCTGGCATAGGCAGCAAACCACCCGCCAACCCCACCCACAGTTAAATTAGTTTGAAAGTTTTCAACAGCTTACCTGGACAATTAATTTGAAATTCGGATTCTGATAATTTAGTATTAAAATTATATACATCGATACCAACATGCATACGCCATTATATAGAAAAGCATGGGGTATAGTTAGAAATTCACATTTATCTCGGAATATATCGTGTCATTCATGACGTAATTGATTATGACGTCAAACTACAAGTGAAGTAGTTGATGATGACGCCATATGATTGACTGAGAAACTGCATTCCATTATTAGCAAAGGAAGCATTAGACAAGCGAAGCAACTATAGTTTAAAGACCCAAATTCACATCAGAACGCTTGAAAAATAAAATTGTTAAAAGTGTTTACTTGGAGAGACTTAAATCGTGTACCTCAAGGCAATAAAAAGAAATAAATCTTACGCCGTGGTGGTTTGATTCCATATAAATAAATTAAATAATATAATGTTTTGGTTGTGAAGTTGGATTAGGGATCCGTATTTCAACTTCACAACTAAAGAATTATATCTATTTCTACAGAATGAAATCATCATATGGTAATATTAGTTCGCTCTGTTACACTGTAGACGAAATTTAAGCCTCTAAGAGTATACAATATTAACAACTAAGAGAAGCCTATTTCTTGAAAGTTTGCCACTGCTATGACTGGCTCCTTTACAGAGTTAGTCACTCCACAGGTCAATATTCAGAACTAGTCTTTGTTTGGCGTGCAAATGGGCATTCCCCAAGACCACTATAGAGACAGTTTGGGCCGGCTGGACAATTGAGTGGACACAAAAGGGATTAAAACTATCATAGACGGAAGTGAACGTGTATAACGCAGTGCATTGTGGGATGATTCCTTACTTGCGCATGCCTCACTTACCGTTCTTGCCTTGTTGCCACTGGTTCGTTGGTGCTGGTGGCTGGTAATAAGCCATGCCTGTCGAGTAGAATATGATAGCACAATCAGAATGAGCAATCGGAGTTTGCAGAGCCTCGTCAACCCGTTTTTGCCACATTGTAAATTGTTCGGATTTTCGGATTTTCCGAATTTTTTTCTGATTATCCGGATTTTTTCATATCATATCATCTCCGTTGTAAACATTGTCAGAAATACAGGATGTGTTGTTCTGGTTTTCTGCCTGCTGGGTGAGTATTGAGCGGAGTCAGTTATATCCATCATCTTGTTCTATGACGATCGATACCATACCAACTGCTCCAGACTCATTATGCAGAATTTTAGTGCATGGTCCCACCCTTTTTTTTGTTAAAGTTGAGCAAAATGAGAGAGGCAGTTTCCAAGATCCAGAATTTGAGTCGATCCCAATCTGTGTTCTTTTGCACGGCAAGAAACTTCCTCGTTTTAAAATTTGAACCAATTCGTACCAGCAGTTTTTTCCTTAGGTAATTACGTAACAATCATTACCGTCGCCCCGTAAGAGGATGCGGGTATTGTGATCGAGTCTGTCTGGCTGTCGGTCTTTCTTTCTGTCTGTCTGTCTGTCGGTCTGTCTTTCTGCCTGCCTGCCTGCCTGCCTGCCTGTCTGCCTGCCTGCCTGCCTGCCTGCCTGCCTGTCTGTCTGCCTGTCTGTCTGTCTGTCTGTCTGTCTGTCTGTCTGTCTGTCTGTACAGAGCTGTATCTTAAGAACTACAGATTTTGACACACCGAAAGAACTAGTCAGTCTATGAGGATTTCCATACGTTGGTTCTATTCTGCATAAAAGAATTCGGATCTGGATCGGATCAAATTCAGAATCTGAAGATATCTCGAAGATTACTGGTCCTATTTGGCGGAGGAACGGATGGTACCATACATTAACTTTGGGCTTGCGTCGAAAAAAATTTGAAAAATCCGAAAATATCTCGAAAATCCTAAACCTTTTACAATGTACCAGCGATGGGGTGGGGTGGGGTGGGGTGCGGTGGGGGTGGGGGGTGGGTGAAGGTCAACAATACCTGTTTGTTCTCGTTTTCCTTGTGCTAAGATCTGTGATAAAATTGTTTCTATTTCGACTTATTTGTTTATCTAAAACTTGAAATTTTATTCTGAATCCACTAGTCGAACCGAAAATCTGGTTTAAAGTGCATATATGCATAGCGATAACGTGATGCTTTCGTAGCCTTTTTGATTGACAGTGTTCGTTGCCTAGCGGCCAATGGCCCTTTCCAGTTTTAGCTATGCTCGGCTCATCTCTAACTAAGCTCCACCCACACCTCGCTCGTGTTGAGATCGATCGATCCCTGAACTTCCTGATTATCGATTTCCAGAAAACTATACAGGTTAGCTGTTGAATATTTTGAAACTAATTTGACTGGGCGCTAGGCAGCAACAGCGACCAGTAAAATTAGTTTCAAAATATTCAACAGAATGTTTATTAAATAGTAAAGACATACAATTCGTACAAACGTGTCGGACTGTTAACTAAGCGTTTAAAGCTGACTAAATCGAATCATTCATGGCGTAACGATTATGACGTCATCCTACACGTCACGTAGTTGATTACGATGTCATAAACTGAAACGGTCAATTTCATATTGGAAATAGCACGAGAGTGAGCTGGGCTTATACCTGTTACCTAATATTATTACAAAATTAATATAAACAGCTAAATTTAATAAAGGAAAGCACATTAGCTACTAAGTGAGATTAATTTCTGAACATGTATGCATAATTATCATCGGCATGGCGTAGCTCTACTAATGTAGCTAATGAGCCGAGACTATAATAATAATGCGGGTTACTGGGCCAGTATTGGACCAACACCAGGCCAATACGGCCCGGTATTGAACCAGTCCGGCCCAGTAACCTGGGTTATCAGGATATTGATCGTATCCTCGGTGGTATAATAATTATCTCTTTGGCTTTATAATTGCGATATATTTCTATAGGCCTCCTACATGGGTGTGAACAGCTCATTAACATGACAACAATATATATTAACATTTTTATTATCATCAATGTTAATATAAGCTATAAGTACATTTCCATCTATTTTTTCTATCATCATTATTATCGTCATCACATTTATCTTTGTAAATGTTGTCATCATTATTACCACCATCAGCATTAGCATATGCATTAAGATCAACTATATCATTATCATCATCATCATCATCATCATCATCATCATCATCATCATCATCCGTCCTTGGAGAATGGAAGCTGGAACGTATGTGTGTATTCTCCCTATACTTTCTTCTTGTTCATCAATGCGTGGACTCGCATTGGGTCAACGGCTCTAGTGAGCAGATCTCGCTATGGTGATGATGATAGTCAAAATTATAAAAATTGAAATGATGATGATGATGATGAGGAGGAGGAGGAGGAGGATGAGGAGGGGGAGGGGGAGGAGGAGGGTGCCACTTGGTTGGTTACAAAACAAGAGCGTGGAGATTGGATGGACGACAGCTTCTGCACAATTCCCAGCCGTTTCAGTCTCAGTATGTTGACAGGTAGGGAATGTCAGCATACAGTTCGGTGTTGGTTATGTGGTCAAGCCGACAAACACTCGTCGCAGAAGTGGGATGTAGCATCCATGTAGCATCCGTCTAATCGGGCCTCGAGAATTTAAAGCGCTGGCATCTTTTAATGAGTAGATGGCGAGTGTGTGATCACCTAAGCCTATTGATAATGATGGTGGTGATGGTGGTGGTGGTGGTGGTGGTGGTGGCGGTGGTCGTGGTGGTGGTAGTTGTGGCGGTCGCGGTGGCGGTGGTGATGGTGGTGGCGACGATGATGATGACGACGACGATGGCGAACTAAAACTTGAAATTTGATGGTGTGCATACCTGCTGCGGGTCGAGCGGTAGTGGTCGCTTTTCTTCTCCCGACTCCCCTTTTCTTGACCATGCATACAATTACTGCGACCCCAGCAATAATAACTCCTATACCAATCAGCGCGCCAATAACGATACCGGCCATTCGACCGCCGCCGCCGCTAGAACGCCGCCTCGCGTGACTGTTGAAAACAAAGATGGAAAGGAGTTACATTACTGAAATGCCAATAGATCGAAACTTCAATTGACTGGTACGAACTATTTTTGGGGAATAGTTTGTAGGCTGGCAAACACTAAAGGTACTGGTGACGAGCATTTCGCTAATAATGGAATTGGCATGCAAAATGATAGTGTGTTTTAATTCTTACGCAATAAGTGAGCCAATCATTCCATTGGTAATTTTTTCAAAAAATAATCTTCACTTGGCCTGCAAATGGACGTTACAGTCAAACAGAAGTTGGGTGGGACGTGGAACTGTTGGCTATAGCTTTGGGTTTTCTTGCTGTTAGGGTGTTTGTGGCAGAGAGTCAGAACCTATTGGGTGGCATCATGTCACATTTGAACAATTCTATTATTTTTTACTCTTTCACATACCCCTCCAACAAGATGTCTGTGGAAGTAATCTGCAGAAATATTCCAGAATAATCATCCAAATCAACCATTGGATGACCTATGACCCCCATCCATATGGCATATTAGTTGTGATAAAGGATAAATAAATCTGACCCTGAAGTGACCATGACCTTAAAGTGGCTTTAACCTTGGCATGTTCTTCAAGTTATGGACATTCATATTACGGTGTAATCCTAATGACCCCTTGATTTAGAGAGGTATGTTTCTCAGTACTTTCTTGAAGTGTTTTTTATTTGTTCATTGCATTACGGACAATAATATCTAGGTAATACCTATTTATTTATTATTAGAACGGTTGTTTGAATCTTCGACCATTAGGATCGAAACCATCAACAACAATATAAATGAAAACAGTAAGGTTACTATAATGTGCAACAGCATCTGTGCTTTGACTTATACATCTATTACAAGTATTCCGGGATTTCTCGAAATACAAAAGCAGGATGCAATAGCACCTTCACGTATCCCTCCAAAACACAACCGAGTGGTCAAACCTTTAGTTTTAAGCAGCCTTGTAGATTTATTGATGAACTTTGAAATTTATATAAAGACTCAAATTTAAAAAGACCAGCTTGGTGGAAACAAAAGTATCCCTGTCGCGAAATAAGAACAAGTGGAATAAAACCTTTTAAGAGTTTGATAATTGCACCATGTGATAAATGGTATGAACGTGGTGGTATTATCAGAGTAATTTTCATGGAAGGTGTCATCGGTCACTTTGACGAAAACTGTCATGTGAACTGTAGATCAAGATTGTCACCTAAGTCATTTACATTACCTTTATAGGCTAGAAATGTCCGGATGATGAGATAGACAATGAGAAGCGCAATAAGAATTTCGTCCTACTAAAGTGCAAGATGACTTGCCATACAGTTTGAACTCAGTAGAGTTGTCCAGTGCCTATAAGAGAATGGTCATGTGAATGGAAACTATCCTATAAACTTCTGGTACCGCAATTGTCTGATTAGATTGATGATGTTCTTTCTTGTAATCTTACCAATATGTATTCTTCTCTTCAAAGGAACAGCTCTGAGATTAGTAGGCTATGAAGAAGTTAATTTGACTGTTGATATAACCGAAGAACTAGTGTTGGGAATTTTACTATTTTTGTGATCGATCATTGGTTTCACATACTAACCGAAGATCAGTTACTGATGGATCATAAGAGGAACTAATTTTTACCCATTTGGAACGCAGTAATTATACCATGTTCATGGATAATCATCCCTTTCATACCAAGTCGCAGGTATGACAGATTCTTAATAATTTAAGAAATAATTTGTTGACTATTTTGAAACTAATTTGACTGGAAACTGCTGCTGCCTTTAGGCAGCCACAGCTTCCAGTCAAATAAGTTTCAAAATATTCAACAGGTTATTGGTATGGTTGCTTTGGAATTAGCATACGATTTCATTGCTCAAAGTATTACTGCCTTAGACTAAGGAGTAATAATATGTTATATAGTTGTAGTAATTAATGTAAAAATAGTTTTGCACAAAAGTATTCGTATTCTGCAGTCGCTTTCTAGCTGGACCAATTAAAATATATTTTAATATAGTCGATTTACAAGCAACCAAAGTCAATTTCTGAAATCATGATTTGCAGTCCGTTGGTTGAACATGCAAACCAATCAATCATCGATCAAATCGATTAATTGGAACAACACTACGAAGTATGCAAAAAGAATAAGGGTGATGTTAGAGTAGGCTACTAACTAGAGAGAGCTAGCCCAGCTAATAAAGCGCACAATACCACACACAGACATTGTGAAACTGCCATGTTCTATTGAACCTTATGGCAAGTGTATTTCCTAGCAAGATAAGATTGTACCCGCTATTATCATCAGCTATACGGCTATGAGTGTACATCATAACCATCCAACCAGCCATTCGATTGATCTTGGAATATCATTTCGGACTTCTTAGAGTCTCATTATTCTGATGCTTGCTTTCAGTTCTACATGTTTCTGCGACTCAAGAAATTGTCAGAACTAGCAGTAGCAGGGGATATTGACTTGTCGGCATATAGAATATTGGTCTTTGTTTGATTCATGTGATTGCTGATAGTTTTGATGCAAGGATATATCCTCAAAAATGGTAAGCTGGCCACTCTTTCACTAGCAGTACTCGTAACGCGCGTAGAGCAAAGTCTTTCCAGTCGTAAATTTCCAAAAATATACTTCTCTTGGTCTGCAAATGGACATTATCTTTGAGAAAATTGAAATTTTCTTGAACAAATTCGAGGGTTAAAGGGTAAAATAAGCACATATTTTGATATTTTTAACAAAATCTTGTCATTATAATGTGAAATGCTTAAGAGCAGTTGCGCATACCTGACCATGCAACACGATTCCTCGCCAGCATAACCACAGCAGTAGCCATAGCTATCAGGCTGAGACTCCATAGGACAAATGAATCTGCCATAACGAAAGTTTTGGCAAACTGTAGGTCCTGAAGAACAATTAGAAACTTCTGATAACATGTTAGATGAATGGATGTATGGTTGAATGGATGGACGGATAGATGGATGGGTGGGTGGGTGGGTGGGTGTTTTGGTGGGCCCGTGGGAGGGTGGGCAGTGTATGGACGCGTGGCTGACTGATGCTCGGGTGGGTCGGTGGTGGGCGGGTGGGTGGATTGAGAGGTGGTTGCTTGGATAGGTGGGGGTGGGTGGAAGGGATGCAGGGAGGAATAGGCAGGGAGGGCAAGCGAGGGGAAGGGATGCGAAGGGAGGGTGAGAGGGAGGAACGATGGAAGGAATGAAGGAGGGAATGCTGGACGGAAGTAAGGAGGAAAGAAAGAAAGAAAGAAAGAAAGAAAGAAAGAAAGAAAGAAAGAAAGAAAGAAAGCAAGAAAGCAAGAAAGAAAGGGAGGGAGGGAGTAAAGAAGGAAGGAAGGAAGGGAAAAGGAAAAAAGGAATTTAGAAAGGAATTTAGAAAGGAAGGAAAATGGAAGGAAGAAATGAAGTATGGATAGGGAGTGACGGACTGACAGCCGTATAGACATATTGTAGATTAATGAAGGGATCCATTTCTATCTATGCCCCGCCGATTTCTAGCTATCCCTCGCCCATTCTGGCTATACCCCTCCCATTTCTAGCTATGTCCTGCTCACTTCTAGCTATTCCCCCGCCCATTTCTATCTAATCCCCAACCATTTTTGGGCGTGTTGGAATCGATTAAAAACTTTGGCACCTGAATTCCCAGAATTTAAAGGTGGCTATACACCTAAGCTGTTGAATATGTTGAAACTAATTTGACAGGGGGGGGGGGGGGGGGGGGAGGGGGCAGTTAATAGCAGCAACGGCTCCCAATAAAATTAGTTTTAAATTATTGAACAGATTATTTAATCAATCGTAAATTGATCAAATACATACAATTCGCACACTAGGAACAGACTGCTCGATTTTCCTGATGGAGCTATATGTCATTATGTTTGTGACGTCAGCTAACTAGTGACGTAATAGATTACAACGTAACTAGTGACGTAATAGATTACAACGTCTGTTACTTGAGTGGCAGATCTGACCTCTCCATTAAACAAGCTATGGCGGGTAGGCTGAGTGGGAGTCGACGTATGTGATGTTAGGCATTTACGGACAAACTACTGTTCATACGGTAATATCCATTCCTATATCGCCGCCTGCTCATGTACGCAGCAGAACCAAACAGAAGTCCGCCTACAATGGCCGCTTTTGTCGCAGTTCCGCTGATTCTACTGTGCCGAATACGGGAAGTACTGTAAACAGAAAATGCACAAAGGGTGTATTTAAATGTTAGGTACCAAATTGTATGCCCCATAGCGCTCAAAATGTTCCTCATATCAATAGAGGAATCCAGTTTATCGATCAATCATATGACCTAATAAACAAGAACGTCGCATGTAGGCTGACGTTGTAACCAATCACGTCATGAATGTCGCGATTTAGTCCGTCATAAACACTTAATAGTCCGCCAAGTTGCACGAATTTACTATTTAATAAACATTCTGTTGAATATTTTGAAACTAATTTGACTGGGTGCTGTTGCTGCCATAGGCACCCAGGCAATATAGGTTCAAAATATTCAACAGCTTACCTGTATAGTTTTTCTGGAAATTGAGATTCATTGAGTTCAGGAATTGATCGATCCCAACAAGGGCGACGTGTGGATGGAGATTAGCTACAGATGGGCGGGGCATAGGTGAAACTGGAAAGTGGCGTATCTTAGTTACTACGTCACGTACTTGAGTGTCAGGTTAGGATCGTTCCTCTACCGGAATGGGAATTAATTTGTCAAAGTTCAAACTTCAAAACATGTATTTATGTTGTCTACCCTAAATAAATAATAGTTTAACATGTTATGCCTCAAGAAAATATATAATCTTACCCGGTATTTCTTCTGAAACTAATTCTTCTGCCGGCTAGCGTGAAATCCACGACTGAAATAAATAAATACAGTACAGCTCAGAAATTAAATGCTTCCAAAACAAAATAAAGGCACGTGTTGACTGTTTTGGTCTCGAATTCGGTCCTGAAAATTTAAATTTTCTTATAGAAAATGTTCATTTACAGACAAAGCGAGGACTGTTTTTGAAAATTTACCACCGGAATGACTGGCTCTGTTATCGACCCAGTCATTCCAGTGATAAATTTTCAAAAATAGTCTTCTCTTGGTCTGCAAATGAACATTTCTCCAGACCACTACAGAAGCCGTTTTTGGCTGATGAGTGTTAAAAGGCTAATTTGATCAAAGTAAGAACCAAATTTGCATCAGGACATTTCTTACATCATGTTCAACATTGTGCTATATAACATGTTTTCTGCGAGTTTCTTTAGAAACATGTTATGGGGAAGGCTGGGAAAAGGGGTGGTGTGTGGGTACACGGTTGCGTGCGTACGTGTTAGAGTCTGGAGCAGTTGGTATGGTATCGATCTTCATAGAACAAGATGATGGATATAACTGACTCCGCTCAATACTCACCCAGTAGACAGAAAACCAGAACAACACATCCTGTATTTCTGACAATGTTTACAACGGAGATGACCGCCATTCCGAAGCGCTTCCTCTTATATGTAGAGCTAAAAATAAACCGCAGATGTATTTTCCACGCTGGTTCGCGTCGTTGCTGTTGTTATTGTGGTTCTCTTGAGAATAACCCAGTATCAATCTGACTAAAGTGGGTCAACTCCGAATCGGCACAAACACGGATTCGGTTCAGTTTTTATTCTTTAAGGTGTCTACACAAATGTATCCATTCGTCATACGGAACTGTTGATATTCCATACGATATTTTGTTTTTGCGTTAGTGCCTGATTTCATGCCCTATCGTCACACATTCTGTCCTCGATACAGCGCTTAGTCCATCAGCCTCTCACAGATGCAGTTCTGAGCTGTACAGGTCTGTTCACTATGTGCGGCAGCTACACTGCTAACGTATATCTCCTCTACGAGACGACGTTGTTTCGCGTCGATTTTACTGCTAACTAGAATTCGCCACCATTGATTAAATCCAGCGCCGTATACGTGTATGAAGGGGTTTGAATAGGCATATTGAGGACTGATCCACGTACTCTATAATCGATTTGTCCGCGCGATCCTAAGCCTGGACGCTAATATATCGTTGCATATGTGTTATCAGCGCTAAATGTTTCAGCTGTTGCTATGGAATCCATCGGTGTCTGTTCTAGAACCTCTGCTCGACTTGATAAGTTAGATAAAATATGGCAATCTAGTCAATCTAATATTGACTAATCGATCAGCCATATAACCTACCAACCAACCAACCAACAAACCAACCAACCGACCGACTGACGACTAACCCACCGACTGACCAACGACTGACCCAACAACCGGCCAACAGACCCAGTCGCCCACCAAATACTTAAGTGGCATGCCTATCACTTTCCTCTATATCCGAGGTAACCATACAAGATAGAGTCTATAAATGTGTAACTAATTTCACGGGTGTCCTGCTGCTGCCTTACAGCTCCCAATCAAATTTTCAGTTTATCCATCAATCATATGACGTCATAATCAACTACGTGACGTGTAGGAGGAGGTCACAGTCAATTACGTCATAAATAATATAGATAAATTCGTCACGAACACTTAGTTGATGACGGACTAAGCGTTGTTGCACGAATTGTATGTCTTTACTATCTAATAAGCTTTCTGTTGACCAGGATGAAACTAATTTCACTGGACACTATTGCTAGCAGCAACAGCACCCAGTCAAATTAGTTTCAAAATAGTCAACAGTTTACCAGTATACTTTTCTGGAAATTGAGATTCACGAAGTTCAGCCATCGATCGATCTCAACACGAGCGAAGTGTGGGTGGAGCTTAGCTAGAGATGGGTGGGGCATAGCTAAAACTGGGTTCCTCCAGTAAGTACAAAATATTCAACAAAATATTTATTAAATTTCTATTTTCCCCCAAATTCGGCCTTCCGTGGGATTGAGGCATTCGTATCTCGCGAGATCTCCTTCGATACGAGATCTAGAAAAGTGTATTCTTGTAGAAGCCATGCCTCTATTTTTAGATTGGGGATTGAGGCTCGGCTTTTAGACAATGTAAAGGATCACGTTTAAATATATTACCAACAATGCATAGGCAATGAAAGATGCTTATCTATGGACGATCAGAACAAAACAAAGTCTCTCCGATTATGTTTCTTGTCAACAATTAGATTGACGGACTGATCGACGGACGGACGGTATTGAGGAGCAAATGAATGGATGAAGAGGAGTAGTAGGGTCGGAATTAAAATGATACCACCTCCCTCAACTGGCAGCCGATCGGCGATCCATAGCCCCCGCCGCCCTCTTAATCCCTGGGGACTTAGGGTTGTTGAGACACGTGGTTGGTGTTTGCCTCTAGATGATACTCCAGGGATTAAGAGGGCGGTGGGGGCCACCACAGATTGCCGATCGGCTGCCAGTTGAGGGAGGTAGTATCATTTTAATTCCGACCCTACTACTACCACACATAATAGGGTCTACAAGCATCCACAGTGATATACACCGACCACGATCACATGTCTCATGACCCAGGGATTGAGAGGGTGGTGGGGGCCACGGATCGCCGAACGGCTGCCAGTTGAGGGAGGTAGTATCATTTTGACTCTGACCCTACTACTACCACACTGAACGCCCATTAGAGACAAGCCTCCACAGCGACACACACCACTGATCGCCTTGTGATCAACCACACACATAATAGGGTCTGAACGCCCATTTAGAGACAGCATCCACAGTGATATACGCCCTCTGAACAGTCAGAATTGTAAGATGCTGTCCAGACCATGGAACAGAAAGACGCCGTCCAGACCATGGAACAGAACCTTGATCAGTTTATCCAGCTGTTTGCGGATGCCCCATGACAGCGCAGCCTTGGATGGCTGCGGAACAGGGCAACAACGGTAGGTGGCTCCAAACTGGCCGCCATCATGGGGCGGAACCCCATCTCAAGCTTCAAGGAGGTTCTGGGCCAGAAGTGCGGGGTCAAGACCTGGGGCGGCGGCGCCGTGGTGTGCTTGTGGGGACTCTCTTTGAGGCCATGAGCATGCGCCTGCTCGAGATTGACTGCGGGACATGCGCACTGGGCACTGACATCCACATCGATGGTGGGTAGCTGGGCTACCGGGGACATGCTAACAGCCCTGACGGCTACTGTCTACTCAACATGGTGTGGCCACTCGACTCCGACGAGGAGTGGCAAATCCTGAACACCAACCTGAAGGTCGACGACAAGGAGCATGAAGTCCAAACAGTGACGGTACTTTTGGAGTTCAAGGCCCCCTACAGCCGATGCCCCAAAGGAGATATACCCTGCCACTACCTGGCGCAGGTCTGGTCGGGCCTCGCGCTGTCACCGGTAGCCAAGTTCGGACTCTACGTCGAGTTGGTCTACCGCATCTGTGCGCTCGAAGACCTCGGCGATAGCCCTGAGTACAACGAGGACTACCACAACCATGACACGAGAGGCTGGGCTGACCGGCGGCCTGGGGCATGACCGCCGTCTACACCGACTTGGGTGGCTGGGGTCCAGCTAGCGACAACGATGACTCGATGCCGGAAGTGTTGTGCACGTCGGGCCGTGAGGCTTGGCTGATGCTGTTCAGTTACTTCGGGGTGGAGCCTGACGCCGATATACTTGACCCGGTGGACTTTGGCAGAAGCACCTCCAAGATGTTCGACAAGATGATGGGCTTCGTGAACCAAGGCATGTACCTGATGCAGCACATTGACCTGCGCTTCGCAGACGGCCGCGGCAACCTCTTCGACCACAGCATTATAGATGCCCTGGCGGCAGACGCACCCTACGCCCACTTCCTGCTGGGCGTCATCCCCTGGAAGGTCTTTGAGATCAACTTCATTTCCATGGCATGCAACCCCGGGTTCCTGGCCAAAAACCAGCCCCGCATCGACGAGCTCACCACACTTGCAGTGCAGATCCATGAGTCGCCCTACCCATGCACCCCCTACGAGTACATTCGTCAGATGCGCGCCCGACATGGCAAGATCTCGCCGCCCGGCTTTGTGACCGAGGACCAGATCCAGGACTTCTTCGACATGCTCTAGTTGGGGGATAGGGTTGTTGAGACATGTGATTTCATGGTCGGAGATGGGAGCTGCGGGCGCCATGGCGAATATAAAACTCCCGTGCAGACTGGGAGAACCTTCTCAGGCCGGTCTCTGTGTAGGCTCAGACAAACACGTGGTCTCTGCCAGAGTCGCATTGGCATGAACCCATAGTGTCTTCCATCTACCTTGACAACGCTCACCTAATAGGAGGCTAAAGTGCTTAGCATTTACACCACGGCAGACTCTGGCATGTTCACATGTTACGCAGAGAATCTGGTGCTGAGCAGGTGTCTCCTGCAGACAACCACGTCCTACCCTCTCCACACCATAGAAGTGGCAGAGAGACTCGATCTCTTCACGTGGGTGAAAGCGGTCGCAATTGTTTCTCCGCAGGGTGTCGACACAAGGATTGTACTGGGGGGGGGGGGGGCATCACGGAAGTGGGCGCACTTAGCATCCAATATCATGGCAGTCTCAGCGCTCTGTGCCACTGCTGTAGACGCCAGCACGAGCAGTATGATGAGAATCATGGCTATACATGAAGAGTTAAACTGAACAGGGTGAACCCCTCGAGAAATATCTGTGCCAGATCGAGCTCTGCTCCATCCGGTTCGATAGTGATCCTCATCCCCTCAGTGGCAGGGGCTAGCTGCTTCACTTTGTCGCCAGCTAAGAAACTTAGCTCTATGACTATATGAGTCGTTTGTGGGCTAGTGAGTCCGACTCGCTGAAGCAGTTTAACAGCACCCTTGGCTTTGTTGACATGTGACATGGCATCTACCCGTAGGATGCCCTCCGGGAGGTTAACAGCTTCTTCTGGTCCATCGAATGGACAACGCAACATCCGATGACCTACCCTCGTCAGGGAGACACCTTCACCTATGAAGGTGAGGAAGGATGATCCCCGATTGTAGAGCTTTCGAACTGTGCCACCCCTTTTCACAACAGTGGAGAGGGGAGTAACCTCTATGCCAATGACTGTGGGAGGCCTATATAGTGGCAACCATGTTTTCCAGTTACCCCCAGGTCCAGCGTAGTACCACACTTCATTCTTCTCAAACATGAACTGCAGGTTTGCCAGGGTCAATAGCAGACCCTCATGGCTCATCGGCGGGGCACTGCTCGAATAGGGTTTGACCAGATGAAAGCTGAGGTCGTCATTTGGGGTGCCACCTCTGTATCCGAGACCTCAATCAATGGCTCGAGGATGTACTTCCTATTCGGGAAATCGTACCGAAACACGATCTTGTGCTCATCTATGTTGCATCCCAGGCACTCCTTCGACACATCCTTGAGGTCTGTGAGCAGCACCACCCCATCACCACCAATGGGGTGGAGGAAGAATGCCTTTGAGATTGCTTCGTACTGTAGGGCGAATGACTTGCCATCACTCTCTTCTACCTTGGCAGCATCAACTGCATACACATCTGCCAGGTCAGCAAGACCAGTCGAGTGAGCAAATATGGGTTCCAAAGCACACTATATAGAAGGGGTTTAAACAGGAGATATAACCATGCTGATTGTCCGAAAGCTGCTCTCCGGTGGTGAGAACGTAATCTAACCCTCTCTAGAAGGGAGACGGGTGGTACAGTACCATGTACAATGGCTCCTCTTCGAGGTGCACCAGCGGGGCACAACATACATACACGCTGATGTGCTACATCAACCTCCGGGCAGTGCACACAGCAGCTCACTGGTAGAAGTCAGCCGGGATGTGATAGAGTATCTCCCAGGTGCCCACAGCAACCTATGGAAAGCTATCAGTCCTAGCCTGTTCACACCTGTAAATCACCTGTTTGACAGCCCCTCCAATAATATATATGCCAGCATGGATGGGATATCGGACGCCCATTTAGAGTTTACACTCTTATTACTACTCGACCTGACGACAACATGATATCATACCAGCATTATCTGACCTTGGCCGAGATGGTGAAGAAAGAGGTTCGCCCCTTCATGACCCCTGCACAGATAAAGGCCTTAAATGAACAGAGGCTCACACTGCAACAAGAATGAGAGTGACTACAGCGGGAGAACTGGTATCGACAGAACGAGAGCCTTGCAAGGATGCGAAGGAACAGTGAAAATTTCCGATACTGGCAGGCCCTCCTGGACGAGAGTAAGCGGGACGCAGGAGTCTTGATAGACGATGATGAGTCAGATGTCTTCACAGACGAGGATGAGCCAGGTGTCTTCTCAGACGAGGATGAGCCAGAGGTCATACAGTGGGAAGAGGAGATGGCGCAGAAGTGTATGATCAAGCCATCCAGCTGCGGACCTACTATCTTGTTGATAAGGTGAAGTTCCAGATGTCACGTCTCAGAAAGCTACTGGCACCCGACATAGTGCTGGATGACCACTGTCTAAGAGACGTCTGTCAGCAAGCTGGTATGGTTCGCCAGGCTCTCCAAAATGAACCCTTCTATGACTCATGAGAAAATTCTGCAGGTGATGCCATTTAAGCCTCCAGATATACTATGGCAAAATCAGACTGTCGGAAGCAACCAAAACTATATCCCTCCCTGACTGCTGATGAGGTCGGTACCATCCATGGCTGGTGATTCCAGCAGATAGATACCATCAGGCAGAATCTCGTCCGTGAGGCAGAAAAGTACAGCAGAATGTGCAGGTGATATAAGACAGCATACAACGTCCTCGTGTGTACAACCACTGCTGTGGGTGTGATTGGAGTCAGTCCTGGTGTGGCAGCTGTGGCCACTCTCGCAACAGGGGTGGGTGCCCTCGTCGCCATCCCACTGGGTGGCGTGACACTAGTCAGCCACTGTCTTGGCCATGGGCTTGGGGATGTGGCAGTGGCAGTGGCAGATCACAAGGGGGCTGGAGAAGCATGCTAAGTGACACTGGCACAGAGTATGCTATGGACTATCGACGAGTCTGTCAACAAAGCAAAGCTCTCGAGGATGGACAGGTCACCAATGAAGAGTACCAAGCCCTGTACCGCACGGAGAAACCTAAAGTGCGACAGCAATACCTCACAGGCTCCAGCGGGCGGGTTGATATGGAGGAGGTAAAAAACGAGATGATACGGCGAGGTCACCTCGCTGGTCTCTGGAGTCGAGACGACTACAAATAGTGTGCTGCCTGTACGGTAGCTTTAAGAACACCAGTATAGATGGCCTTCCCACTAAAACTCACGACAGTCATCCGGAGCCAACAACCCGTCCTGGGTACACACTTGACTGGCCTGAGCGGTCTACTGGATAATATACCAGAGCTAACACTGTTCTCCATCACAGTGGATGGATGGTCCCGAACCAGCTTCTGCGTCAACCCACGACTGCTGACCAACCGCCCCATCACCATCAAGGATGGGAAGCAAGCTCATACTTGGTTGGCTGCTCCAAGCCTCTCATACTGGAATCAGTAGCTGAACTTTGCCGTGTGGTGTGCCATGGCAGGATGTGAAGTAAATTCCACCCTGCTTCACTGCTATTCTGGTACTCCTGAAGATGTGCTCATCGCAAGCTGTCTCAGATTCCACGTGTACTTCACGGTGCGATGAATCCTCCATGAACTGGGTGCACGCCTCCCTGATACAAATGACTCCGACCCACAGCTCAACAGTCATAGCGTCTCGGCGGCCAGCAGACTACAGAGAGAGTTCAGTGCTCACCCAGACTATCGGTGGCATGGTGGGGACAACAGCAGCCTAGGGGTTATGTACAGTGACCCGAGACGTGACTATTCAGGATTCCCCTATCAAACACCCCGACGAGTAGGCCGTCGGAAGACAGCGACATTCTCGTTCGATCCAGACTCTGACCCTGGAGCGCTGGTGCAAAATATGCACATCATTAGCTTGCGGCAGGACTATCCAGATGTGTGGAAGTACTTTGTCCCACACACCACCTCAGGCCTCACACCAGCAGGGATCGTTCGACTCAACCAGTCCCTGGAAGCACTGTACTACTGCCTCCTTACAGCACAGACCACACTGCGTCATTCCATAAATGGTGTCAGCGGAGCAGAGGTCCAGGCCATGTTCATCAGTCTCTTGGAGGATATGATCATCATGGCAGACCCCAGTAGTCTTATTGCTAAGTTCCAGCAGGGGATGCAGAAGGCCCGTCGCAAACTTGACTTTGCCATTTCACCACATGCACCTACGGTTGATTCCGAGCAACATGATCGTGAACATCGAGGTCCTCCAAGTCAGGGGCTATAACAACATGATAGTCGAGGGGAGTTCCCCCGGTGTCCACTTCGGCTTCAACACTGATATCAATACACCTACGCATAGTACAGGCTATGCAGTCGTTCAGACCCTGGCACTGCAGCCAGTCGACACGACACTGCTTCCCGTGGTAGCTCTATGAGTGGTGTCAGGCCTAGCTATCATTGTGCTCGAGATCAGCCTACTCTGCCACTAGCAAATCAGCTATAAGACTATCCTGACTCTCTACAGTAGCAGTGGGGACCACGGTGAGACATTGAACCATGTTGGCCTGCTCTACAACCCCTATACACGCTGCCAACATGCAAATCCAAGGGCTGGATGGTTCCACAGTGCATCCTTTTCCCAGCTTGTAGTATTGCAGAGCCTTGTTCAGCTTTGAGTCAGGTGAGGCCATGGAGGTCTGCAACTGCTGGAACACATCTGACAGATACTCCCGATCCTTGTAGAAGCCTTTAGCTCGCAGGAGCTGCTCGACGATACTCCTGCCCATGATAAGGTATTCGAGTAAGCAGAGCTGGCCCTTACCAAATCCTAGATAGAGCTCCACAGCTGTCAGCTTCTCTGTCAGCTCAGCACCGGAGAGCTGAGCGAGCTCATCTGGTGTCTTCTTCTTGTTGTCCTTCAACTCCCTAAAGATCTCATAGTACTTCTCGCATAGCGTGAGCCCAGACATGTTCAAGATGTCTCAATATAGAGATGAATATTCCTGAGTACCAACCCGGACACCTGACAGATGCAGACTGGGAAGATCTTATTAGCTCACTCGACAGGGAACGCAGACATTTAACTGCATTGTATACTCAGTGCTTAAACAATGACGTCAACGGTACAGATCATGAAGCAACTGCCCGAGAGCCAGGTGAGTCTTCAGAAGGTGGAGAGCCTGCTGCGAACCAAACCCAGAAGATACTGACACAGGCTAAGCCCCTGGCAGTCCATATCACCAGCAACGTGGCGGCGAATGTGGCCATGGTGAAGATGACAGGTGGAAATGAGGTGCTTCCTGCCGCCACTTCGGCTGTCCTCGCTACAGTGGTGAGTGGGGTGGCTGGGCAATGTCTCGGAATAACCCACCCCATCCCAAAGATCGCCATCAGTGGTGCCTCCTACACTTCCGCGGCCAAGATCATGGGTGAACGTGTTACACTAATGGAGGCCGCAGTTCTAGGGCTAGCAACGAGTGCAATGGCTGAGATCATCGTCGCCTACGTTTAGCCACTCTGAATAGTGAGAGATGGATCACGAGACACCTGTAGCATGGCGTGCCAGAGGGTGGTGTGTAGCCCATAGTTGAGTGCACGGACTGAGGATTGCCAATACCCGGGACCGCCCACAAGGCGTGCCCCTGTAGAGAGAGCCAGTACCCTGAGCACTGCTACCTATTCCCTTGGCCGACTACATGGTTCTCCTATACCCAACTATTTCACTGGGGGTATGGCTAGTAGGTTTAAGCCATCTGGATATAGCACTATGACTCTGTCAGGCACAGACCTAGAAAGCAAAGAGCTAGGCGATCCTGCTCACTTGGGCGAGGCACGCCTCGGTTCAGCGGACACTGTTGCCCCTATATCCTTCCTAGACTTCGATGAGAAGGGAGACCTGCGGGAGATCCACGGTACCATCCTAGCCCGAGATCTCATCGGGAATACTGATACGGTAGGACAATTGGCCATTAACAAGGCCAAGACTGTATAAAAGGGGATAGGTATCAAGGACAGGGCGACGATGCTCGGTATGCTCGGAGTCGATGAGGCTGGAGCCATCAAGGTTATGGCTGAGTCGTATGCACAAGACCTGGTTAAGGATATCCTGAAACCACGGAGCTCATTCCAACAGGATGGATAGAATCTCAAGGTAGGCACCATCAGGCTGAGAAAGATCACTGTTGATGGTGCAGAGGGTGCTACCGCCATCCTCCAGCTACCAGAGGTGAAGAAGTCAGGGTTCTTTGGTTTGCCGTTTAAGACCACAGGATAGTCATGGCTTGACGTGCATGTATCATACAGATACTGGATGTACTAGACACTATGGGTGCTGACACAGGCTCTCTATGCTATCTTCTCAGCTGCTGCTGGGATTTCATGCTTGACACCTCCATCACATCGTTCGTAGCCGCCGGAGGTGCAGGATTCACCGCTCTGCAGAGCTGGTGCATGAAGTACTGCCACTTAGTCTCCCAGCTATAGACGAGGCTACCGCTGACCAAGTGCTAACCATCCTCCGCGCGCATGTCTGTACCATTCGACAGTAGGCCGGCTGATGCTGGCCAGGTGGTGCTGATCATTGCCCCATGGGCATGGGAAAAACATCTTGCTGCGGGCTCTCCTGGCCGAACATCTACACTCTCAATACATCCTTCTGGTGTCTGACTCCGCCGCTGAGGCAGTTGACAGTAATGATCAATGATACAATGGCCCAATCACCAGACGCAGAACCTGCAAGCCCTGATGGAGACGCTGCTGGCAGCCCGACTGACAAAACCACTTTTTCTAGTTATTGATGACCCTGCAATGGACTAGAGGACAGTCACCTACCTCAGCAACATCACCAGGCGCATCCGGCACACACAGATAACTGTCTTCATCCTCTTTCAGAAGTACACCCACGAGATCTCCTCGGACATCCGCCACAATGCCCGGTTGCTATACTTCAGCTCTAAGTGTGGACGTGCCCTGCTCGAGACCATATACGACAGCCTAACCCTCAAGGAGACCAAAGGGGACTTTATCGCAGGTGTACAGAAGGCAGCTGATCTGTACAACTTCATCTTTAGCAGCAAGGAGACAGGTGAGCTGTCACACTTCAAGCCCTCTCTGGAAAAGGCACAGACCTTCACCTACAAGCTGAATCCCGCCAGGAAACCAGCCTGCTCTATGCGTCATCACTGATAGACTGTCGGCCGCAAATTTTCATTCATCAGAAGGCTGAGGAACTTTGTCCCTCTCCGCTGCTTTGTCAGATGCTTGAGGACCTTCGTCAGTACCTGGAGGAACTTCGTCAGACGCCTGAGGAACATCACCAGTTTCGTCAGAAGCCTGTCACTGAACCTCTATCCACTGAGGGTCAGATGGTAGGACTCTCTTCTTCTGGAACTTCTCATGGAAGATCCACTTTTTCCATGCATGACGAGCATCTGACTTGCGAGCGGATTTGATGAGGTAGTCCTGGTAGTTATCTGGGAATTTCAGAAATGCTGGCAGATTATTACTGGACAATCTCCTGCGCCCTCCTTCGTTGAAGATGTGCTCAACAGCCTCCTTGCGGCCAACAGTGAGCCCCTCCTGAGTACCTTCTGCATGACCAGTGTCGTGGCTCTCCTCTACAGCGGCACTGACCTCCTCCCTGAAGTAGTCATTTGCTCCAGACTGGAAGCTATCCAGCATATCTCGCTCTTCCTGGCTATGGAGGCTAAATATGGCAGCCCACTTCCCGACTGTTAGTAGATCTTTGGGATCGATCCTCGCCCTTTGGAGAGCTAGAATAACAGGACTGTTGGTTTGGGCCACAGGTAGCCCGAGTGCAGTGCTGTCAAACTTCTGGTAGAGTATCCGAGTCAGGAGTTCTTTTGTACTATGAGCTGGCGCTCCTTCCTCTATGGCGGCCAGTATCTCCACATCAGACGGAGGTTTTGACCTTGGCTCGCTCGTGGATAATGTTGATGTCACGAATCAGTCTGCGGACCCTGTCACAGTGGGACAGTGCACGCCACGGCTGTCGTACTGACTGTCGCACTGATTTGTCCTGCTGCCTATAGACAATCTGCTGGAGAACTTTGCCAAACATGGCAGCCATTTAAAACCTCTATATACCCAGACCTTAAACATGCTGCAGTATGTGCAACATCAAGATGGGGCCATTGAACATGCGACATCGTACCGCACTGATCCTCGGAAGGACTGCCTGACGGTCATTCGACCCAGTATACACGATGAGAACCTGTTGTCCACTGCTGGGAAGTACATCGACTTTGCAATCTCGTCACAGATCCACGAGATCAAGAACATGACACTCGAGTTCAAGCTTCAGAGCACAATAGAACAGATGGTAGAGTTCCCGCAGGTTCTGAACAGGTGGGGGATCGTGCAGAGCAACACCACCGTGGACACCACCCATGTGAGTGATGAGTACCGAGTCCTAGGTCCGCGGGCCCGTGGATCAACCTTCTGTGTGAAGGGAAAGGGGTACTATGCTGTGGGGTGCAATGAGGGGTTCACGGAATTCGAATGATGGGCAGGTGTCGAGAAGCCTGTGGCAGTTCCACTCTTAACCCTCCTCGAGAACACACACGTGAATCCGGCTGCCATGCAGGATTGGCTGTTCCTCCGGGGTGTACACTGAGCAGCTCGCAGATGCGATGATGAATGCTCCAAGACTTCATGTCTGGTATGACGAGAATGACCAGGAGCTGAAGCAAACGGGTTCCAAACAGCGGATCGTGCATGTGGAGCGAGAACACCAGCAGGTCCAAGCCACAGCTAACCAACGGGTAGAGCTGACATTGCATCATGGTGCATCAGACTGTGTCACTGCTGCGGTCCTGGTTCAGAAGGGAGGAGCCATCCAGCAGGTGGATAAGCTAGACGACTTCAAGTGGTTGCTGGGACCAATGTTCTTGATGATGTACGCGAGCTGGCTGACTGCCAACTCTACAGCCAGAAAACTAAGTCATATGCACTTCTGCAACTAACCAGTGGAAGCGATGAACTCAAGTCGGCACTCGAAGGCCGTCACCACCTCGGGGGCAAGAACATCCCACCTAATCAGGGCAACCGGCTCAGCTTCAACATCGGAAACCTCATAGCTAAGACTCGCTCATTAGGTGTGATGGTACTTTACTTTGGCTATGCTAAGGTATACGTGTCGAACACATCATGTATTCAACTTGAGTGTGCATAGAGCATGACTCCTGTCGTCACAGCTGCAGCCCCAGTTCGCTAAGGCAAACACGCCGACATTCAAGATTGCGGATGGCATGCTATAGTCTACAGTTAAAGCTACTATACAGCTGTCCCTAGCGACGGATCCCCAGAGCGATGTATGAATCAGAGGCTTATGAAGTTCCAGTCGAGGATATAGATGACGAGGACTATGAGGAGGACTATGATGAGGATGATGCGGCCTATGAGATCGGTGGTGATGATGTAGAGCCTGAATCCCTCAAGCTAGCACACAGAGTGAAAGGAATCTATCGCACTTACATATAAGGTTCTATCGGGCCGCTGGCAGCTGTTGGGGCACTGATCGCTCTGTTCGCAATGAAGGCTGGCTAGATGGTCCGCAAGAACGCCAACAATGCTCTCCATGCTGTGGAGAAGATCTCTTAAGCCATACCAGCCATCGCCTCAGGAGTAGGTACGTTCTTCGAAGTCGCAGGCCCTTGGCTACCGTAGGTTGCCATAGCACTCACGGCCATCTGGGCTGCCGAACATTTAAGCCATGCTATATAAGGATGGTGTCTCTGTACAACCTGGTCAAGATACTTAACTTCTGAGGGTTAATCGATAACTACCGTTCAGTGAGGATCCAGCAGAGACTAGACGCCGATGTACGGAGGTGTTTGAGGAGGTCTTCAGTGATTGTCGAATGAATGACGGCCATCTGTTCATCTGTTCAGAGTTCACCCAGGCCATGTGTGACAGGACGGGAGTGGACGTCAGTGATAAAATCACCCAGGCCATGCATGACAGGACGGGAGTGGACGTCAGTGATGAAATCCAGGAGCTTATCAACTGTCTTTCTTGAGGAACTCTCTTATCAGCCAGGTGGATATTACCGTGAGCCCCCTCAACTATTCGAGGCTGCATGACACAAAGGTCACAACTTCGCATTGGAGACAGTTAGTCAGTGGCTCAGCCACCAGGCGATGTGGCAGATATTCAGACCTCGTCCATGGCACATCGGGCATGCCCATTTCGAGGAAACTGTCATGAACAGAGTTGACCAGGCAGATGTTCTATTCCTTCCACATGACTCTGTTGGTCATAAGACCTACAAGTATGCCCTCACCATCGTCGATGTCGCCATCAGGTACAAGGCTGCAGTACCGCTCACAAACAAGTCAGCTGGCCAGGTGGCCCAGGCATTCCAGGGTGTCTACGAGGCTTCGGAAAATCCCCTCCAGTGGCCGGAATTGTTGCAGGTGGATGAGGGTAAGGAATTCAGAGGGGAGACTGCAGCCCTCATGCGGAAACGCGGTGTGGCCGTTAGGCGAGGCGAGGTAGGGCATCACCGTGCCCAGGCTATCGTTGAGCGATGGAATCGGACACTGGCAGAGAGACGGTTCCCACACCAATATGCCCAGGCCGCGCTGAGTGAATGTTCTAGAGTATGAGTGAGAGGGCTGCCTGCTGTGGTGGAGAGATCCAATACTGAGGTTACTAGGCCAATCGGGAAGAAGCCGGTAGAGGCTATCAGACACTCTGCTGTTGCCAGTCACAGCTTTAGAGGAGCGAACAAGGGAGAGGAGTGTCTACAACCTGATGCTCTGGTTCTGTACCTGTATGAGCCTGGTGAGCTAGAAGGTGGTCGACGACGTGCAACAGATCCTAACTGGTCGATAGATGTTGACAGGCTTGACAGGTATGTGGAGGCAGAGGGGCGGCCTACACTGTACTACCTGGCATGTCAGTACGGAGTGCCTAGGTGACCATTTGTCATAGAAGGGCTTCAGCTATTCCCTGCAGACACACAGCTACCACCACCTAGGGTGCTAACATGATACTCGATGGGCTCGGTATGGACACCGTCTGGCAGCTCATGGTGCTTATCATAGTAAGTGGAGAGTCCGAGTTTTTCTTGCTCATATGTCATCATACCCTGGTTGCGCATGCGTAGGCCTCGGTTTTTGGCTCTGTCCACCCCACCATGTAGGGCGCTGTAGAACTTCTGCCAAGAGACCTCATTCTGCCGCTTTGACATTCCCTTAGCCGAGCACTTACATGCAGTTGTGCTCTCCACGTAGTAGCATTTGGAGCAGAGAGCGATACCATGAGAGCCTTTCGAACTCGAGCTTGAACAGTCCCAGAGTCTGTCCAGACCATTTGTTCCAAGCTAGCCAGTCCCGCTTATGAGCCTGGTACTCCGCTCGCATCTCAGGGCGATTGACATCGTCGAGGTTGGAACCTGCTATACTGATATACGCAGAGTCAGTGTCCATCTGCAGGTACTCAAAGCTGTCACGAGCTACATAGCAATCGAGGAAACCATAGTAGAACTCCAGCATTCGCAGCTTCGCGAGCTCATAAACGGCTATCCCCACCTGGAAGGGCCTTCGAATAGTGATTCTTGGCTTGCGACTCTGGAGCTCGTATGACCCACCGATCTCCTCGAGATCTTCGAACCATGCACTACGCAGGGACTTGTCTACCATGCATTCTCCTGTGTTGCTATGGTGTTCTAGGGCCTCGATGAGCTTCCCATAGGCACTGTTGCCGAGGAGTTTGAAGAGATCTGCCAAGAGCGCTTTGCTCTTATCTACATCTCCCGAACGGCGTGCCTCCGTAACATTCTCCATGAACCACTCGAATGGGCGCTTAGCCTCATAGTCTATGGTGTGGTATACAGTAGTGATCTCCAGGCCATGGGTTATATACCACTTGAGTTTCGGTGCATACAGCAGCCGCTTCTTGCCAGAGAGGGTGCTGACAAACTTCTGGGTGGTTGGTTGCTTCCGCCCTCTATGCTCTAGATATGCCTGCATCTCAGAAGAGACAGCCTCCACCGGGATCTCGTGGTTATAGAAGAATGGGGGCATTTGCTCGAACTTTGCCCACAGAGCCTTAGGGACCTCTATATCCACCTCAGCAAATCCAAACCAGCGGTCTGCTAGGAGCTCCTCCTTATACCTTGCTACACCACTGGCACCGGCCCAATAGCACACTGTCTCCTTCCCACAGGGCATCTCTTTGGCCATCGTTGACAGGTACAGAGCATTTGTGTCGTAGCCGAGTAGACGTTGCCAGACACCCTCACTCTGGCGGATTCGAGTCGCGGCGGCCTCATGGTATCTGGTGAACACGATAGTCGGACCTCCAACAACAGCACCCTTCAACATCTCGTAGGCTTTCTTACCCAGTGAATAGAGTCTAACATCTGGCATGAGCTGAGCGGTTCCAAATAGGAGGTACAGCAGTGACACACCTGGGAGAGACACCGCGGCTTTGAGGATGTCTATTTCTCATTCTGTGTAGAACTCCCGCATCTGCTCTTCGATGAATGGACTGACGTCCAGGTTGTTGTAGTATCGCAGACAGTCAGCGAATGTCTGCATTCCGTGCTCGCTGAATGTCTGGTTACATTGTTCCCACTCTGACCGCGTCAAGAGGTAGCCACTGTTCAGCTTAGATGACCATGCTGCGTAGTCAGGAAGCCCTGGATAGTTGAGCTTCTCGTGTGTGTCAAACCATTCATACGGGAACCAGCTCTTCTGCTGTGTACACGTGTAAGCTTTGACCCATACCGTGTACGAGACGTCTGGGCCGAGGTAGTTCAGCACATTGAGAAACCATAGCTCAGGTGCTATGTGGAACATGGTCTGACTAGCCTTCTTGGCGACATTCACTGTACCTATACTGTCAGTCACCTCATCGACAAAGTACTTCTTGATGAGGTTCAGGTCATACCACCAAGAGTTGAACCTCAGCACAGGCACTTGGTCACACCACTTGTTGATCAGTTGCTGCTGTCGCATTTGGAGCTTGTCCAGGTCTGCCGGTATGTTCTGTGCCCTAACCCTTGTCCGGATTAGATATGCTCGATGTTGGATCTCCAGCATGAACTCTCTGATCAGTTCTTTTGGGGTCAGGATTGCGGAGGTGAGTGGGATCACTCGTGGCACCATCTAACGAGCAGCCAACTGACACAGAGATAGGTATGTGAGAGCTCTCGATCGTGAGAGTCTCCGTAGGATGAGTCTTGATACCATCTAGGAGTGCTTTGAAGTCGTAGACTATGAAGTGTAGGTATGGGACAGTCCGAACTCGTTTAGGGATGCTTGGACAGCGTTATATACAGCACTCCCACTGTACCACAAGCGTGCATCCAGATGCTCTCAGCTTCTCCTCTCTCAGGACTGTCTTGCAGTATCTTTGTTTGGCATCCTCACCTCGCTGGTGTTGTGGACACTCATGCCAGACACAGCCAGGGAACTGGTAAACGGTGTTGGTGGTCGGATCATAACCATCTACGGGAGCACCCTCAATCCAATGCTCGCCACTGTGCCCACACTCTACATGGTGTATGTGTACGTCTCTGTTTCTCGACTCATACTTGATCCAACGAGTAGCCGCTGAACTGGATGGTTGGCCAGGATAGAAGGCTTTCTCATATGCAGACTGTGGCACCTCAACCTTCTCACCAGGTCACACGATTGTTGTTTTGCCACCTGTACAGAGCTCAGCGTGGCGTTGAAGATTGCATGCCTGTGTAAAGCTCTGTTGACAGTGACTGCAGACTAGTGTATGTGCCAGCTTGCAGATGTTCTTGATGTAGAAGGCATGGTGGTCTCACACTCCGATGGGCATGGTGTCACGTTAGTGAGCCACTTGCCTGATCAAGTGCCAGGTGCCCTCTTCGGTTGGTTCATACACACGAATCCCAATCTTGGCGAAGAACTCTACCTTGTCCAGCTGATCCAGCGAGGTCTTGCGGACATCAGGTACTGTCTTGTCGTAGAACTGTGTGGCAAGCTCTCGTGCAGGGGCTGTACTTCTATCAGCTCTCACTCCTCGGTGAACTGCTAGACATCTCCAGAGACACATGTTGTCCCTGTAGGTGTCGAGGGCAGTCATCCTCTTCTTCTGTCGTAGCCAGTCTGGACGGGGGCCTGTCCCAAGCAGATGTTGGTGGTCGATGACAGCCCTGACCTCAACGTTGATTGATCGAACGAGAGCCCACTTGGTGTTGGGTCGATCGATATTGTCTTTGTCGACACAGACACACACGCACCAGCCAGCTGGAATATCAATAGGGTGGAGTAGAAGATAGGTAGGAGAGGTAGGATAGGTACAAAACTGTCCCACAGATAGTAAAACCTCCTCAGGATACAGGTCAGAATAGAGAGAGAGAGAGAGAGGCCGGCCACTGGCTGGTATCCTGAGGAGGTTCTCCCGGACATGTGGGGTCTGCACAGGAGTTTTATACACATGTCTCAACGCTTATGCCCCAGGGATTGAAAGGGCGGTGGGGGCCACAGATCGCTGATCGGTTGCCAGTTGAGGGAGGTGGTATCATTTTAATTCCGACCCCACTACTAGAGGATGAATGAACGGATGGATTCCCAAAGGACGTACTTAAAAACAGATCGATAACCAAACTTCTACTAGTTGAAGTTCATCAGAAAACCCTGTTGAATTTAAAGCCCAGGTAGTAGGCCTGACAATATATGGGAATTACAAGTATATCACCCTAAAATGAGTTATAATTGTACTACTACTACTACTACTACTACTACTACTACTACTACTACTACTACTACTACTACTACTACTACTACCACTCCTACTACTACTACTACTACTACTACTACTACTACTACTACTACTACTACTAATACTACTTCTACTACCTTCTTTTTTTCTTTTTTTTTAAATCCGACGCTAACGCAGTCAGACAAACTTCATGGAGGAACTCCTTTAAAAGGGCTTGCAAACCCCCAGGAAAAAAAATGGTGAACTAGTAAGCCTGATTAATATTACACGAGAACAAAAAATAAATAACATATCTAACTAACGAACATTAACACAATCTATAAATACATACCGCTTAAACAGTATAGGTACAAAACAATAAGCTGATAAAGATCTGATAGCAAAACAAAACTTAACAAAGGCATAACTATTCAATCCAGGTGTAGTAGTTGGCCCATGTGGCGAGTGCAACTGTCCAACAATTGAAAAGTGACTGGTCAATCAATGACAAAGTAGTCAATCATTGACGCCAGTGGGCTGATTCTTTAAAGATCAGTGGGCGTAGTAGCATTTGGGTAGTATAACAGATACAGTCGGCAGGAAAATTACAGAAACATAGATGGCGCTCTTGTTTACATTTTCGATTTACTTTATTGTAAGGTTTTGTAAATTACCCAGGAACAAATAACCCTATAAAACCCTGTGCAAGTTTCTAACATTACCAGGGACTATTTTATAATTCAATGGCAACTTACTTTATCGATTGATTATTAAATTACCCCCGTCTGTTTATTTGTTAACATGAAGTATTAAACATAACAATATCAAAATGCAGACTTAAATGAATTACAAGACACAGATTGATTAAAAGACACAGATAAAACAGTTGTAGAAATTGAATTATTTACGCTAGTGCAGGCTCATTTATTCTTACAGTTCCCAACTTTATTGAAACTATGTTTGTTTTGCACCATATATCTTTGAATACTTTTTCTTTTCCGTGCTGGTTTAATATAAATTATTCACAAGGAATATGATTCAGCAGCAATGAACGAAATATTGCTTTTATTGCTCTATTGTGATTGTCCATGGATGGATTTTTCGTCCGTGCACACCGATGCTTTCAAATGGCCCAAACACCTATTATTCTCCGCCTCCTCTTGATCTAATAATTAAAACATCCCAAAAAACATGGAGGATAAGATGTATCACTTATATATCATTTCTCCTCTGATGAGTATAACCAAACTTGGTACGAAATGCTAAGAGTCAGGATCACACTGGAAAGAATTCATTAACTCGTATTCGATAGCCAATCTTACTCCCGCTATACTTCTCCATTAGACCACGATCATGGATACTCAATAAATTTACACTAAATTTATTAAGACAGCCCTAATAGACATAACAGCCACCCACCAGTGGCCCTCTCAAGCAACCATACTAAAAACTTTAGTATCATTAGATTCCAGCTGCACAAACACGGCTGTATCCAAACATAGAAAGATGCTACTGGCTACACCACACTGTAAACCGGCTACACCTTTCAAAGTTTTTACATTAATCTGGCTACAGTAGCTACCTCACTGGCTACACACCAAGCCAATCCGGTTACGGGATGACCCAATCCCGGCTACATCTTTCAAGTTCCATACCAATCCGGCTACGGTAGCTACCTCCACCGGCTACACACCCAGCCAATCTGGCTACGGGATGACCCAATCCCAGCTACACAACTTGAAAAACTGGCTACACAAAGCCATAATCCGGCTACAAAATGTCTATCCCGGCTACAAAATCAAAATCCTGTCACACCCCAATGTGTAGCCGCATCTGGAAAGTATAAAAGGAAGACGCAAACTGTGTATTGGCATCCAGACTCAGCTTGCACACAAGTTCGCGTCAGGACAAACATGCACACACGCTTCTACAATTAGACAAATTGGAAGCATGCATCACTATCAACAAACCGCCCACAAACCTAACGGCATCGGTTAGATATGTTCCACCATCTGATGACACAGATTTAGTTAATGAATGGCAAGTTATTTTGACCAAACACAGTCTCCAACTGATGTCAGATCTACATTCATTACTCAGAAATAGAGCAGACTACCTTTCGGAAATGGCCAGATGACACAAAGCGGGTTTCAGGGCAGCCACAGAAAACGAAGCAGTTTTTCTAGAAGGCCAGAAAGCAGTCAGGGCCACAGTGCTGAAAACACGGGAACGTTCGACCAGTCCATCCAAGAGGGTACAGGCAAGAGAAAAGGACACACGCATACCCCAATCAGGATAAGGCACTCGCAACAGGATACACAAACCACGCCAGAAGCATCCACCTCCCAGGAGACAAATACAGGGCAAACAGAACAGGCGTCCTTACAGAGAAGACACGCTGGCTCAAGTTTTCCAATTACTCAAAAGACTCTCATGAATGTAAACACTATTACTTAAGTAGGCACACCTTACAACTGCTGTAACTTCAATATTTTTCTTAACTATAAAAATTAATTTTCCAGTCAACATATAATAACGCCTCATATGTGTTTTTCTAGCTACTTCTTGCATTGAAATCCATCTACGTGTTTCTGGGTGTATCATATCAGACAAACGTTGAATGCCATTTTTGCAAAGGACGGTAGATAACGTACTGCATTGGTATATCATATATTACTATTGCCCCACAATTGCTCTTCTAGTACTTCCTTCCAGCACGTAGGTGGAGGCATGTATCTGTCAAATATTTCTAAATCCTTAACTTGATCTTTAAACACATCTGGTATCATTTGGCTATTCGGAGGTGGCTTCTTTGAGGTAAAAAAACTCTGCGCCAGAAATGGTTCTATAATTCTCTCCATGAGAGCTCGTGAAACACATGTCCACGTCGCATCTGATGTAATAAGATCATTCAAAAATTGTAGCCTTAAAGAAACACATTTCAATTTAATATCAATTAAATCAAGTCCTCCTTCTAACTTAGCATTATTGAGAACACGATGGGAAACTAAATGACACTTTTCTTCCCATATGAATGACAATATCAACTCGTTAACCTCATTTTCTACATGTTTGGCATGTGTACAACAGATGCTGTATACCATAGCCCAAATAATATGAAGTTGTTGACAACAAACACTTTACCAAAAATTGAAAGACGACGAAGCTTCCAATTTGCTACTATTCTCTTAAGCTTAGATACGCGTTCATCCCAATTTTGTGTTGCATTCGGTTTCTTGCTAAAATAGATGCCGAAAATCTTAATGGTATCATTAGATCAATTGATTTCAAGTGGCTGGTCATTCAGCTCTTTCCATGGCCCCAAAATAATCCTTTGGATTTTCCTTTAGTAATTTTCAAACCAGACGCATTTTGGTATTTTTCTAGTACTTTGTTTAAAGTTGTAAAATCATTAGTTGAACTAGCACAGTTGTGTCATTTGCATATTGTGACAGCTTAAGTGGTCTTTCTATGCCACGAACACATATGCCTTGAAAGTTATTATTTTGCCTTAATGCTATGCCAAGGGATTCCATCACAGTAACAAATAATAATGGCGATTGGGAACACCCCTGTCAAACACCACGTTCTTAGACAATTTCTCTGGATAATTGATTGTTCACTAAATAGCTACTCTTGATATCCGTATATAAAATCTTAACCCATTTAATAAAGTTTGTGCCTAGCCCAAACGATTGCAGAGAATTAAAAAGAAAATCCCATTCCACACGGGCAAATGCCTTTTCGTTGTCCAAGGCAATCACAGCTGAAGGGATGCTATCCTTCTCAACCAATTGTATACGGTCTCTTATTAACATGGTATTGGTTACAATTGTCCTCCTAGGTACAGCACATGTCTGCTCTGTTCCAATAATTTCTCCTAGAACACTACCAAGTTTCAATGCTAGTGCTCTGGATATTATTTTGTAGTCTACACATAATAGAGAAATTGGTCTGTAATTCTGAATTAGACGTCTGTCATCTCGTTTAAATATTAGCATAACTTATGCCCTAGCTATAGTTGGTGGTAAATGGCATTTCTTAAAAATTTCAGTGGCTAACTCTTCCATTATTGGACGTACAAGGTGCCAAAATGTTTGGTAAAATTCAACTGGTAGGCCATCACACCCCGGTGATTTTTTTAGTTTCATACCTTTAAGGGATTTAGTTAAATCTTCTAGTGTTAAGGGTTAATCACAAAATTCACTGCCTGTGTCTGACACTTTTTTGTCTATATTTGCTAGCAAATCCAATTTTGCATCTTCATCAATTCCCTCTGGCTTGTACAATGACTCATAGTAATTGCATACAATAGTACTCATTTCATTGTTGGTAAAGATGGTTGAACCATCCGGCATGTTTAAAGAGCACATCACCTTATCCATTGCCCATGCTTTTTCTAATGTGCAAAAATATCGGGTTGGCTTTCCCCTTCTGCATGTATCTGGGCTCATGCTCTAAATTTTGCACCCTCAAACTTATATTGTTCTATATCTCTTATTTTACTTTTGATTTTAACCAGTAATTCATAATAATTATCTTCACCATTATTTACTTTAGCATTAATTTTCATCAGTGATCGATGAAGTGTTTACTTGCATTTGCGTATTTCCCGTGCTTTTCTAATAGGATGCTGTCGGGAAACATACTTTAAATCCAGTTTTACATCCTCCCACTATTGCAATGTGCTCTTATATGATGCTTTCCTAGTAATCCAATGCTGCCAACAATCCTCTATATTATTCTTATAAAATTCTTCTCCAAACAGTGTTGTGCTTAATTTCCAAAACCCAACCCCTTTTGTTACCCAGTCAGCAGTGACAACGGTTACACAAACCATGCTGTGATCTGAGAATGCGACTGGCTTAATATTAACATCTCTCCAGTACCCTGTCAACGAACTATTCACGTAAATTCTGTTAATCCTTGAACCAACTTTACCATCTGCCGAAAAACATGTAAGATCTTTACCGTCAGGTTTTGATATTCTATAGGTGTCAACTAAATTTTCATTATCACATATTTGTTTTAAGAGTCTATGTGATGTATCAGTATAAGTTGAAGTGCATACACAGCAACATGAAACGTGTTTGTTGTATATCTATTGTGACCCTCACCCAGCGACCATTTGCATCTGATACAGAAGAGATTATATTTACATAGGCTGAACAACGAGGGAGTATAAGAATTGCTACGCCAGCACCATTATCTTGAGATAACGAATAGAATATTCTGGATCCAGAAATCTTTTCTAAATTATCGTATAATTCTGACTTCTGAATCTTTGTTTTTTGTATCAAAGTAATGTCAATCTGCTCATTTTTTAGAGTCTCTAGTAAGTGACGCTGCTTTATGTCACTATTTAAGCCTCCACAATTGAGTGTACAAATTAGCATAAAAAGTAATAAAATGATGTGTACAACCGTCATTATTAAGCCAACTAGATTTTGGGGGTTTTCGACCCTCTCTTAGACCATTTACCTATTTTACTCTCAAACGCTGTATTACTTAGTTCAACTTTTTCGAAATGCTTATATTTAAATATATCTGATTCATGACGCAGATGCCTATATTTAACCCTTTTTGCCGTCACATATGGAACTAACACCTCTCCTGCCAGTGACCAGTACATGACCATTTCATCGAGTGATTTAGAACACTGTGTTTGAATTGATATAGCGGATTCAGACACTGACATATTATCGTCTTCTATATCACTTTCCTCTATTTCTGATTCAGAACTCTCTCCATCTTTCTGTCGCTTTGTTCCACTCAATCGATCCGAGACACCAAATACTTTCTCAATATTATTTTAATCGTCTAGATTGAGTGTACTCAGTGGAAAATCAGAGTTAGTTTCAGTATCTTGCGACCTGAATTTAACTTGTCCTAAATTAAAACTTTCTTACAGAGGGTATTGATCATCATCTTCAACTTGTCTGGACATCAGACTTAGATTGACTTGTTACTAGAGTAAGACTTAGCCCCTCATCTAGAACCGCTATTTCATCGCCTGCAACTACAACGATTGGATTCTTAGTTTTTTCACCATGCTTCTCATTAACATGGACTTCAGCTACAATCTCAGCAACTACCGGTTCTATGACATTTTCTTTAGAAACAACTTGCTCCACACTTTTATCAGCACCATTTTTGACAGATTTGTTCTGCGGGCATCGCCGCTTAAAATGATCAGATGACCCACAAACTAGACATTTGTTTTTGTTAGGGCAATCTGTTGCAAGATGTTCTGTGCTTAATCAGATTCTACACTCTTTGATTTGCCCCCTGTACCATAATGGCAAGATAAATCGACCATCTAAGGTGACCTTACTTGGGAGAGGTTGTTCTACCTTTTCGAACCAAATTCTTCTGATGCCATTTTCTAAGGCTTGACCAAATGGAAAGGTTTCGTGCTCTACTCTTTCTACTTTCCCATACTTGGTTAATTCATTGATAACTCGTTCATCTGGGATCTCTAACGGAACCTTCGTGTTAACTAATAGACGATCAGATTCTATTTCATCCACATTACACACCTCGCCCTTCACGACAAGGGCCTCCTCGAGCAACTTTTCCTTCACACTTTCATTAACCAGTGACATTCCATACAGATTTGGAAACGTTAATGAGACCTTAAAGGACTTATGGGCCTGCCCCAACACGTCCTTCAACCCATGATACGCCTCAATTGCAGAAACACCCCAAGCATTTGTCGTGATTTTAAGCCTCAGGGTACGCTTATAGGAGGTTGCCATGGGGTTTTTTAAAAAGAGGAAAACCCTACTACTACAATATAAAATGGGGAATAATACAAATATATAATACCAAGACATCAGGGAAAGAGCTAAACACTAAATAAATAGTGTCCCCTTTTGAAAACCTGCCGTCTATCAACAAATATACAAATAGATAGTACACTCCTATATATCTTAGTTTGAACATCTAATTAAGTGGTTCACTAACACCTAACCAATTAAAGTGGTTTCCTAAAGTATACTAACAAATATATGAATAGGTAGTACAGTCATATATTTGTTAGTCTGTTCGAGGTGACAGCGGACAGTCAACTGACTAAAAAGATTTATATAATCAAAGAACTAAGCTTGCGCTTACAAATGACAAAGGAAATTAAATCTACTCACTCAAGCGATCTTGCCAAATATAATGAGCTAGCCAACGAACTATAGAAATAGCATACTGGCGCGGGGAGAAATGTATTACATTGACCACAGTAAGAGGAGACCCATTAAATGGCGGGAAATCGCCAGCTAAGAGGAGTGTCTTTAGAAATGGAGACACAAAATCCGCTCCAACCAAGTCAAGAATTTACGAATTAAACATAAAGTTTGAAAAGAAATACTAATACGAAATATATGTACAAAATTTATCAACAAAATCGCGCTAGAAACTAACAAATTCGGGCAGCAGTTGCAGAGCTAAATAAATGTGTGCGTTTACTTCGACGATTACTACTACTACTACCACCACTACTACTACTACTACTACTACTACTACTACTACTACTACTACTACTACTACTACTACTACTACTACTACTACTACTACTACTACTAGTCGGAGTTCGGTCCAGGCCCTATTATGGATTTCAGTAATCGGTAACAGGTCATAGAAAACTATAAGGACGGACGGACGGATGCCCAATGATTGCGTAATATCGCGGCAATGCGCACACTAGACTCACAAGCACGTCCCTCTCCGTGGCGTAGATTAAACGAAATCACGGATTTCTTTTTTCACGAAAGAGTTGATACTTACCTCCCTAATACTCTTTGATATTGCTAAATATCGGCTTTCACTCAATAAAACACTCAGATTTAAAAAGTTAGGTGCCCCTACTGGGCAGGGAGTCAGAGTGCAGTCCAGCGGATGCCAGCCCCACCACCGCGCATGCGCAGACTAGCACCTCCTCTGACTAATTTATTGGCTGACACACATGCAACTATTAAGAGCCTGAAGACCGAGCCTCTGTGGGGTGGAGAGGCCGGGTCCGTATTAGGGAGGTAAGTATCAACTCTCTCGTGAAAAAAGAAATCCGTGATTTCGTTTATTTCACTTCAAGAGTATGCTTACCTCCCTAATACTTTTTGATATTGCCAGAATTCGACAGGGAATTCGGCGGGAGGGAGGCGAGGTCAAAAGACCAGCTCTTCCCTATACGCTTTTCTGCGTTTAAGGCACTTAAACTTCTAAAACTGTGTGAAAACAGGGTCAGGATTTAAAAAAACATCAGCTAACACAAACCGATGGATGAGAGATGACCGAATGTCATATGCGCCCCCCCCCTTCCTGGGAGGAAGACTAGAATGACCTCAATATCCCATATGCTCTCTACGTACAAGTGGCATGTACTATAGGACAGAGACGAAAAAACTCCATTTTCGTATACTCTCAATGATGAACAACATAAAAACATGTACCATTACCATATTAATAATGAAGGGTCACGTCACATTACAAAAAACCATGGACAACACACACAAGACTCACCTTGTGGAAGATTAGTGCTGTCATCATCTCCCCATTGGTGAAGACTGATGCAGCCCATAAGTAAATGTTTCCATTGATTAAATGTGAAATATATTTTAAAAATGAGGATACCTCATCAAAATATGTACACCTAGATTAGCTTTTCAAAATCGATAAGCCGAGAGGATTCGAGGTGTCACGGAGATAATGGTCGGTAAAACTTGACTCAGAGTGCCACTGAGCTACTGACATAATGTCATCCACAGGTACCCCCATTAAATAGGGCAGTGGAAGCCACTACACCCCGGACACTGTGAGCCCTGGCCATGTCAACTTGTTTACCTGTGGCGGATTTCTGGCAAAACTGAATACACTCTACAATCCACCTGGAAATGGTGTCCTTTGACGTCCTGCCATTGGGATCAATATATGACAACCTTAACGCTGTTGGGTCCGTCCGCCAATCTTGAGTACGTTGTTTGTACTGGATTAATGCTCGGACTGGACACCATAGTTTTGAATTAGGATCAAACCTAGTCAAAGCTGGTAAAATTATGGGTTGACCCGGATATTTCAAAGACTGGTTTTTCGCCATGAAATTTATCCTGAGTAGAAGCCTAAGGCCTTCCCCTGTAACCACAAAACCGTCTTCCTCCGCTGCCAAGGCATGAATCTCACTCCTACGCCTAGCCGAGGCCGCAGCAATTAAAAATACAGTTTTAAGCATCAACATTTTCATAGAAATGGAGCTTAGTGGTTCAAACGGCCTATCAGCTAGCACCTGAAGCACTAGTGATAAACTCCAAGACTGAATCACTGGGGGATTCCTTGGTCTTAGATTGCCCATGCCTTTGATTAAAGTATTTAATGTATTTACTTCATCACTTCCCCTATTAGCCAAGCAAGGGATAACTGTCATTAAAGCTGACTTATAGCCAGCAATAGAGTTAGGCTTGAGGCTATAGGCATCATACAGGTGACAGAGGAAATCGGCTACTACCTGAATAAATGAATCCATTGGATTAATACATCTTTTTTAGCACCATTCTGCAAATCTGTTGATTTTATAATTATATGCTCTGGAGGTTGACCCCCTCCTGGCTTTTGCCATGAACATGGCTGCTTGCTCAGAAAAGCCCTCCTTAATTCTAGATTCCTTGACAACATCCACGCAGTCAATTGGAACATTGACGGATTGTTGTGAAGGTTCTTGCCCTGGAAGATAATATTGTCCATCAGAGGCAGAGGAACCAGATTGCAGACCAGAAGGTCCAGCAGATCCGTATACCATGATCGGCTTGGCCGATTTGGGGCGATCAGAAGCACTTGACACTCCTCCTGTCTGATTTTCTGAAGAATTTTTGGAATCAGGATTGCTGGAGGGAATGCGTATGCATACATTCCCACCCAGCTGATAGCTAACGCATCTGTTGCGAAAGCGCTTGGATCTGGAATCGGAGAGACGTACGTCATCATCTTCGCATTCTTCTTCATTGCGAATAAATCTATGTTGGGTTTCCCCCAGTGGTCGAACAGACGATCCGCCACACATTGATTTAGTTGCCATTCCGTAGGTAAAACACTCATCCTTCGGCTCAATGAGTCTGCTAACAGATTTAACCTTCCCGGAATATGAACTGCCTTCAAGGTAATCCTGTGATCCAGGCACCAATAAAGCAGTTTCCAAGTCATCATACAGAGACTGGGCGACTTCGTTCCGCCCTGGCGGTTTATGTAAGTCACTACTGTTGAGTTGTCTGATCGAATTAGAACACTCTCGCCCTGAACTTTCTGTAAGAAATGTTCCAGGCCCAGGACTACTGCTCTTAATTCCAGTAGATTGATATGTTCCTTTGACTGTTCCAGATTCCAAAGCCCCGATATCGTGGATTCCTCCAGGCAAGCTCCCCACCCCTCCATCGATGCATCTGTATACATCGTTAACTGATGGTGAGGAGGGGTTAACATTACCCCCGCCAGGAGATTCTCTGTCTTCAACCACCATTGAAGGTGATGAATTAGAGGCTTCAACACTGACACGCTTGAGTCCAGTGAGCCTGTACTCTGGGTCCATTGTGTCATGAGAAATAACTGTATCGGCCGGCTGCGTAAGGCCGCCTGAGGAATGACTGGTTCCAGAGAAACCATCAATCCCAGCATTCTCAGATAAACCCGTGCCAGGACATGACGACTGTTGCACACTGACTGTATTACTGAGATGAGTATCTGTACCCTCTCCTGAGTAGGATAAACATATCCTATCTCCAGATCGAAGAACATTCCCAGGTAAACAAACTTCTGGGATGGAGTCAGCTCTGATTTTTGAAAATTTATTATCCAGCCTAAATCTGTGAGAGTTTTCAAAACTATCTCCAGATTTGCTGATAAACTTTCCTGGTTGTGTGCTTTTAACAGCCAGTCGTCTATGTACGTGTGGACTGCTATGTTTCTCCTGCGGAGGTATGCTGGCATCGCCAGAACCACCCTGGTGAAGACCCGAGGAGCCGTAGAAATTCCGAAGGGTAACACCCTGAATTCCCATTGTCTGCCCTGGAATGCAAATCTCAGGAAGCGACGGAAACCCCTCGCTATTGGAATGTGGAAATAAGCATCCTTGAAATCTATTGAAGCTGTCCACATTCCCTTCTCCAACCCTGCCAACACGGATCTCACAGTTTCCATCTTGAAACTGGGTGTGTCTATGAACTTGTTCAATGGCTTGAGGTTGAGAATTGGTCTCCACCCTCCAGTGCTTTTCGTTACCAAGAACATGGTTGAATAGAAGCCCGGGCAATTTTGCGCCGGTTGAATTGCTTCCTTGTGTATGAGGGAATTTATTTCCTCCTCTATACACAACCGCTGATCTGGATCTCTTGGAATTTGAGTCCAGACCGGCACCAGAGACAGTCGCGATGGTGGACCTGTTATCCAGTCGGGATGACACCCGACTGAAAGCCATCGCAAGACTAAACGGTCCTGAGTCAACCGTTCCCACTCTTGCATGTGGTTGGCCAATCGGCCTCCCACTGGTCCACCTAGGGAGAGAGGTGGACATAAGTAGCGCAAGAGTGGCACTGTCTCCTGGTGCAGATGCACTGGAGTAGCTTTTACTGTGGTAATCACCCTGTCAGGTACGATTACCATGACCAGATCCTCGCACAGCACGGCCCTCACCGCGCGCACCACGGTGCGTGGGCGGCTGCCTGGCTGGCTGCGCCGGAGGAGCCTGCGCCCCCCTCGCTGCTGGCCAAAGCACACACGGCCGTGGCCGACGCTGCGCTGGTGGCTGGCCTCTGACCTGGCCACCACCACCTCGAGCCTGCAGGGGATGACACGCAGGGGGAGCCGCGCGAACGCGCTCTCTAAGGAGCACTTCAAATTGCTCCTGTAATGCCCTCTGGTTATTGACGAGGGTAACCGTCTCCTGGAGATGCCTACATCCCTCACCTCCAAAGAGACCAGGACCTGTCATAGGCGTATGCAGCAGCCTATTATACAAATCCTGGGACGGGCACAAGTTATCAAGAGCAAACGTGCCCTCGCTCGGACACTCCTGGTTACAGACCGGGTTAAACAGTCCAAAGCCAAGTTAATTCCATCTTGGATGGCTCTCTGGACAGTCACCGGACTAGGCTGACGTAATGTGGATGCCGTTACTACCCCTTGTAACAACTGTGAGACATGCGAAAGTGCCGCAATGGACGCCCTCGACCTCTCTTCCGCATCACGTAATGCGGTGTTAGCCGAACGCAACACGTTCGAACACAGTGCTCCCGTGTCAGACCGGGAACCTGGCTGCGTATCTTCACCCAGCGCTGCACGGTCATCCTTGCTTGGCTTCGGTACTTCACCGTATAGCTGATATTGATCAGCTGTAATACGGCACCGCTTTGCCACTTCGCGGGGGGCCTTCACTAAACGTCCATGTGCACTAATAGACGTCTCCGCCGCAGTGAACATATCAACAATATGATCAGCTAACGGCAAAGATGGCATAGCGGTAACAGTCGGTTTACCTGCCAGCCATGGGCGCTGGTCCCGTTGACTGGCCGACTGAACCATGGCAAGATCTGGTCTGACGTTAACTAGCCACTGACAAGCGTCAGACCAGTCTTCCTCCGTGGCCACCTGTGAATGCTCTACAAGACGAGGGCCTTCGTCATCCTCCTGAGCAATCACAGGTGTGTACGTGGCTGGAGGAACTGATACGCCTGGCAAGCCAGAGAAAGCATGCGGGCCTGAAAGAACAGGCATGCTAAACTGACTGGCTTGACCAGGAGTAGGCGCCGTGGCATTGTGTGGGGAAAATGGCGCTGTGAACACTACTCCTGCGTGAGTAGTACTGTGGACAATGTCGCCCGTGTTCCCCGCGAGGGGTGCACGCACGTCAATGTCCATGGCCACGGCGCCAGAAGGAGAACCCATCAGATAATCCTCTTCTTCCTGGCCAGAAAGATTAGACTCCATGTTAGCAAAGAATGCTAACCCGGACTGGCCAGGAGAGGTACCATAGGAGGAACTGGTACCTGCAGGGTGCGGATAATCCTGGCCTGATAGGCAGGCAGGTTCCAGCGACACCTGACCATGAACAACCGGCGCGGCAAGCCTGCTGCCAGTGTTTTTACCATAGATTTCACCCTCTATTAGGGCCACCTCTGAATCATGGTCGAAAACTGATAGGTCCCTAAATAGCACCGATTCAGACGCGGGGATTATCTGCTCCGGAGCAGATGAAGAGGACAACGAAAGATTTGGACCAGGAAGCATGCCACGAAGCAATTCTGGGACCAAATCTTTAATTGTCCTCTTCATCGCTCCCATCATCTCAATACGGAAGGCCTCCATATCCATAGCGGACGAGGCCTTCCTCTTACCCTTCTTACCAGAAGCCTCGTTCTTACTCTTCCTCTCCTCCTCTGGAGCCTTCTCCCTGGTCTGTAATGAGAGAAATTCAGACATTAGCTCCCCCCCCCCATCTTTTACAGATCTCACATTTAAGCAATGGCGCACATGGGCTGCACTGGGAGCATAAATGGGGGAAGAACTTGTCAAGGATAAATCTCCCACATGAAGGACAACCAGGCCTCTGAAACACAGCAGAGGACGAAGACAATGAGTATTACAGATATTGAATTAGAACACAACACGAAATAAACAAGGAGGAAGGGTCCATAAGACCCAGGCTAATAATGATAATAAATCAGCGTTGGACAACACTTAACTGATAGTAAGGCGCAAGGCTGATTATGACGTCATAACTTCAAAAATAAGAAGTTAAATCGATCCGAAACAAAACCTCCAGGTGTAAGGACGAATTGTAATCCTATCCAGAACATCTAACTAGACCGGATAGTTTATACAGACTATACAAACATCAGATAAACAATGACAAATGGCAGTAAGATTTTATAAATATTGTCAAATATAATTGAAATGCCTCATATCATAACTAGAGTACCTGAGTCTTTAGCATAGACAAACCATCTGATCTGACGAACCGGACGCTCCACCAACCTTATGACCTCTTAACTCTCTCTACCTTAGGGGGAAGGAAGTGGATCAAGAGGGCAAAGTGAGAAGACCTTCATCCGAGGCCTCCAACTCACTGGGAAAAGATTTTTGGTTAGATAACCTTACAATGTTAGTAGGAAATGGAACCTTGGTGGAGAGAAAACCAAACTCTCTGAAGATGTGATGTCCTAACACTCCGAGGTAGATACCTGTGGACATAAACACAAAGAGAGATTAGTATTTCATAGCGCCATTTCGAAATAAACTAGTTATTTTAGGCGCTTATCATGATAAACGCAAGTCCCGGAAACACATTACACCGGGGAAAACTCGCTAAAATATACTAGAACTCACCTGATAGCTAGGTCCTGGGCGCTCCTCTGGAGTAGTAACACGTTCTGCCATAGTAATCCAGGAGAAATAGAACTTCTACACAGCCAAAACTTTCAGAAATTAAGGAAAAGCCTATGAGCATAGAAAACATGAGTTGTCTCTCAGCCAATAAATTAGCAAAGAGGAAGTGCTAGTCTGCGCATGCGCGGTGGTGGGGCTGGCATCCGCCGGACTGCACTCTGACTTCCTGCCCAGTAGGGGCACCTAACGTTTTTAATCTGAGTGTTTTATTGAGTGAAAGCCAATATTTAGCAATATCAACGAGTATTAGGGAGGTAAGTATACTCTTGAAGTGAAAAAGGGGCTTGTGACATTCACAGACATCTGGCGTATGCTTAGTTTAAATTTTATCAACAACCATATTGACAATGCTAATAATTATATTTATTATACACCTGCGTGTGTTTATCCAATGAAACGTTTCTAATTGTACCATGTGACCAACCAATAATTTTTCCATAGTGGGCGATGTAAAACCCGTATTGGACGGTAAATCCGTATTGAACGGTAAAATCCGTATTGGACGCCACTTAAAAGCTGTATTGGACGTTAAAGAACGATAACTCTTTCTGCATTGATTTCTTCATATGGCGTTGTCACAGGCGGTAACTTCTATTGCATTGATAAAGTTCGTCCGCTACAAGTACAAGCTTTCGTTATTAATAGTTACAATATGCTTTTTGAAGGATACCGAAAAATTTGTTGATCAGCAAGTGTCAGAAAATAAAAAACAGAAAACAGAAAATGGCGTTCGTTTGTTCAGACGCTGGTTGCCAGCGTCTTTACCTCAAGAAGAATGGATATCTAGTCTATGTTTTCTCATGAAAATGTTTCTCATCATATTGAAATTAATGTAAATTTCTTTTGATTTTTTTTTTGCTGATAATTGTAATAGGTGCATAATGAATCTGATTGGCCGAGAGTCATGTCTATTGTTATCTCTCGACCAATAAGATTCGAGTATTTTAGCCTGAAAAAGTGGACGTGGCCTAATTCAAATATTGATGATGTCACTGATGACATCATAAGCTCTCGACCAATCAGCGCCGGAGAACATCTCTTCGCCACGTTTTGGGGATGTGGATCTTTAGAGGATTGACAGGTACAACGATGTGTGAAAGGGGAGTGGCCAAATGCAGGCCATGTCACCACTCCTAGACAATCAGAGCAGCCGCCTCAACGGTCGTTCGTGTTCGAGGTGTTGAGATATTGACACTAGGTAATGCTGATTGATTGGCCTAATCAGGGGCGTAGCCAGCTTATGGAATGTGGTGGTTCTTAATATGAAGAAAGTGGAACCTAATCACCAAAGGGGGGGTCCGGGGGTCCTCCCCCGGGAAATTTTGAAAACCAGATGCTCTTAGATGACTTCTCGTGCATTTTCGGATGTATATATTGTGCTTTAGTTGACTGTATTAAATATGCCTGAATTGATTAAATATTATATGAACCTGGTCGATTAAGGATCTCGGAAGCTGGGGCTCTAAGCATTTCAAACCACCCCGTATGATGTAACGAGACCAAATTTGTCCATGGGTGGATTTCACAAATGTTAGAAATTTGGTTAAGCTAAGAAATTGGCTTACATTCTATGGCAACAGCCAGTCAAATTCCAGGTGTCATAGAAAGATAGCCAATTTCCTAGTTCAAACAAACTTCTAATCTTTGTGAAATCCACCCAGTACGGAATCATTGATGTGTGGGCCCGACACGCTCAACCTCTGTACCTGTATATCAATAAAGAGTCAGTCATTCCAGTGGTACAATTTTAAAAATATAGTTGCCTCCTGTCCTGCAAATTGATATTTCCTAAATAACGATCTGCAGGACAAGGGACAACTATATCTTCCTATCAGAATATTGAAATGTTACTGATAAATTGTGTCAAAAATGGGATAAATAAACTGAGACTTATGCGTGTACATCATTCTATTATATTCTATCTTTAGGCCATTCTGTTGATACAATAATACCAGAAACGTGATCGGGTAGTTTGATAGGGTACATTAAAACTATTCATTATGATTTATCTGAATTGTGAAACGCTCGACCCACTCATGGGAATTCTAATTATATGCACCTCAAAATAAGTATTTCCCCTATAAATATGAGCAAGATTCGAACCAACGGTCGACTGTATCGCCTAACACTGCCTGGATTAGAGAGTCTTACCAAACGACCACCGCAGCAAGTGCCAAATATAGGCTCGCTTCGTCAGACATGATATCAGACTGACGATTGTCCAGTGGGCAATCGTCAGTCTGATATCAAGTCTGGCGAAACGAGTCTATATTGGCTTTGCTGAGGTGGTCGTGTGGTAAGCCAGTGCTAGGCTTAGACAAGTTTGAAGCCAAGCTAGACTGCTCGAGACACACCACGCAAGAAATAAGACTGAGGATGAAGATCTGGACTCATAGGAATCAACCTTTCGTCCAGAAATTACATGAGGTTACATGAGGAGGTATATCTTAGGGAATCAATAGCCAATATTTAGGAAGGAACCTGCTTATTTCGAGGTGCATACATCAATGCCTTAACTAAACACCTCACAAAAAGTAAGTGCCCCCCTTAAATATGGACTAATATTTTCTTCAGTACATGTTCGATTGCAATGATTGGTAATTCAACTAGATCACCCGTCAGACTATATGAACAGTATGTTAAAGGGATTCCCTCATAAGCTGAGTCATGCCTGACTGAGCATGCGCTAAATGCAAAATTGACCTGTTTTAAAAATTGCAAAAATCCTATTCCTGGTCTATCAGCCTGTCTGCCGTTAACTTTAGGAAAACATCAACGACTGTGCTTTCTTTCAGCCATACCTCGCTTATCAAACCTATTTCACATATTGTTCCTATAGTTTGACTGGTGATCTACGTGAAATTTCATTCCAATCGAACATACACTTAAGAAAATATTAGCCCATATTTAAGGGGGGGGGGGGAACTTACTTTTTTGTGAGGTGTTTATATTAGGCTACTCGATTAGTGAATCCAATTCCAATCGCCTGCTATGCAGTTTCGCATAAATGTTCACAACTTCGTCAAGGTCGATTGGTTTGTTATAGTGAGTGTGAAGTAGTGCAAGTGTCGATAGACGATCTTGTCCCATAGAGGCACGCATATAATTGTTGAGTCTTCGCATCGTACTTGCACTTCGCTCACACTCACATGACGTAACAGGAATGGTACATGCTAACTGTAATAGGACATGTATGTTGGGAAAATGCAGTTTATCGCACTCCTTTATTGCTTTTGCTGGTGATGTTGGGCATTTGTCAATTGCTACATTTTCGTAGCGTGATTTCCAGCGGCATAGTTCAAAGCCAACCAATTCCGGAGATGGCAAATCATCTCGATACGTTTCAAGGATTATGTGGATATCAACTTCGTTATCATGTCCATTTAAATCAGATTTTAAATACAGATGGTACGAGTCCCAGCAGCTTAGCTGCAGTAGCAGATAGGCTAGTGAATCGAGAACCCAGATTTGATACAATGTGATCCAACGTTGTGTTTGTCTCTTAGCAACACGTGGTTTCGTTGCAATTGTTCCCACCTTTACAGCCATGCGTACTGCTTGCTCATACACTATGGAAAATCCGCTGTCAATCTGTGTCCGTTCCCTCTGATACTCTTCTTTGACGATGTTGATCAAATCAAACGCCCTGATGATGTCTAGAGATGAACTCTGAAGTTGAATAGTGATCGCTGAAAGATGTGATAAGTACTGGTATATCATTAGAAATACGATAATGAAATCAAATGCAGTGATACTAGCTAACATTTGCTGAGCCTCAGAGCGACTTTTAGTATCCCAGTCACTGTACAGGTTACCATATTTTTCAGTGTGCCGGCCGTAACCAATCGTTTCTAAAGTTTCCACAATAAAAGTATATGCTTGATAGAAATGTGTGTATGCATCATGCCGCTGAGCCCAGCGGGTCTTACACAAATCAATTAGGCCTTTACGCTTTGTTGGCTCTGTTACATTTTCCTAAATAATGAGTTCGAGCAAACCATTCCTTTTTGGACTATAGGAGAAAAACAGAGAACAGTTTTTCACTTTGTCTATTACGTTGCGTAGTAGCGTACGGCTGGCAGGCTACATGATTGTGCAATAACCAGATTCAAACAGTGTCCACTGCAGTGAATATACACGGCTAAAGGGGAGTGCTTTCTTATCTGTGCTTGTAATCCAACATTATTAGATGACATGTTACTGGCCCCATCATATCCCTGACCACGGATATTTTCTATGGGGAGGTCAAGTTCTTTTAATGACTTGATTATAGCATCGCTTATATGTATGCCTGTTATCCGTTCTAACTTTACAAACTTAATAAATTCTTCTCTGATATCACCATTAACAGCATCAACAAATCGCACACATAAAGCTAATTGCTCAACGTTATGAGAGGTAACTTCATCAGCTAGTATGCTATAAAAACGAGCCTGCTTTATTTCATTTACGATGTCCCGCAACAAGATATGATTTCCCAATATATCCAGCAACTCATTCTGAGTCTGAGGTGACATGTAAGTTGCATTTTTATTTGCTGGGGAGTTGAAGTGAGTCATCATTGTCTCGTCGTATTTCGCGAGAAATTTTAACAAACTCAGGAAATTTCCAGAGTTTCCAGTACTTTGAAGTTCCGGGTCTTTAATATCCTCTCTATGACCACGAATTGCAATACATTGTTTCCCAGAGTACAAGAGTGCATCAGCAATAATCTTCAAAATCTTTCTGTTCCGTTCAATATTTTCCTGTTTCTTGACATCCATAATTACAGGAATGCTCTTCCCAGGATTAGCCATACATTGTTTAAAGGAATCTGCAATTTGCATCGCCTCGTTATGAAATGATGACTTCTCATGTTCTTGGCATTTTTCAGTTTTCTTTTGCCATGCGTTGAATCGCCTGTTTACAAAAACGCCCTTACCATATCTATTCTTACAGAAGAGTACACACGCAACACAAATAACGCCATCACGAGATTCACTGTAAACCATCCAAGGATGCTTCTCAAACCATTTTGGCAGGAAACTCCTGTTGCAACCACCAATATATGTTTGGGGGAAAACAAAGTTTGGTGGTGGCTTCATTGAATTGTCAAGCAGTAAACGTTTGTCCTCATTCTTCATAGCATTTACTGAAGTCTCAATATCATGAACTGACATGTCTGACTTAACAAGTTCGCCAATATCTCTAGTTAGCCTGGTAGTATAATTATTATCCACATCTGTTTGTGTCTGAGATGGACCAGGCTGTTCTGTGTCTTGAATCGGAGCGGTTGATTGAGTAGACGATGCTGTATCAATATCATTTGGTTCATTTTCTGATGTCATGGCCCGTTTTGTGAAAAATGCATCTAGTTTTTGACATGTCTTTGCAGCTTTCTGTGCATCACGTTTTCTTTGTTCAGGCCAGCCCATTTTAAATCTAGAAAATAGAACATGATCAGATTTACCACCTTTGCCAGGAGTACATGACGGGAGGCACACAAATATAATATGCGGACCTCGGTGGTATTCAATTGGGATATTCAGGTAGATTTGACTTTATATCAAGAGGTGCATGTTGCACCACATTTTGCTATTAAAGTCAAATATACTGAGTGCCAATGAAAACGCAACACCTAGTTTTTTCAAATATTTTGTAGAAAATAGAATTCTGCTTAACATAACTGTTGTTTATTGGTTTAAAACTGAGCAAGGATTCTTTAGACAATTTCAATTTTTTTTTACTCTCTATCCACCATTATACCCATACAAATGCACGGGTATTTCGTTTTGGTGCGAATCTCCACACTATCGAGAAAGGCCTCCATAGATCATACCCCAAACTTCATGCCGCTGGTTGCTGGAAAACCGGGCCATAAATTTTGGAACTCTTGACGGGATTTGTAATCACTTTAGTTATCCTTTACAAAACAAGTCTTTTGAAAATCAATCGTGCAGAGATTCGCGCCAAAACGAAATACCCGTGCATTCATATGGATATAACGGTGAATAGAGAGTTTTAAAAAAGCAGTGGTCTGTGAACTTGTCGAAAGAAACCTTGCTCAGTTTTAAACCAATAAACAATGGTTACGTTAAGTACTGTAGAATTCTATTTTTTACAAAATATTTGAAAAAATTAGGTGTTGCGTTTTCATTGACACTCAGTATATATCTGACCATCCCAATCAATAGAGGTTATCCATGTCCCACAAAGATCATTGTATAAAAACATGGTGCATTACGCGAAAACAGCAACCGGTAAATTATGTACATTCCAAAATATTCATCAGACTAGTAGAACAACTTCGTATCTCAGAAACCACCTTTGCAATCAGGAGTATACAGGACTAGTATCTCCTGCTAATGGGTAGTCCGTCTGACTCTGTACCATGGCTACAAGATAGACAAGTTTGCAAAAGCAAACCTCCAGAGATATACCGCCTAAGCACTCCAAAATTTACCACTGATTGACATTTCCAAGAAAATGTTGCAAATTAAAATGTCTAGTAACTTTGTAGCACTATTTATTAGAGAATGCCAAGAGAATACAATTTTTGAAAACTTACTACTGGAATGACTTGAGTCAATACCACTAAAGAACCAATTTTGTCTGATATAAGTGAAAAACCCCAACCAAAATTCCATTTCAGCCTCACTGGCTGGACCCACCCCTTTACTACTCTACTGCTGCTACCACCACCACCACCGCTGCCACACTGTCAACCACCAACACCAATAGGCCTATACTGCGGATGTTCTATCAACAACGACGGGTTGATGCAGGGGACAGAGTCAGCAGTCATTTTTACATGAACGAAAATTGTACAGTGATCAGATTCTAGGACCAGTACAACAGCGCAGCCGCTAGTACCAGTACGGTAACCATAAATAGGTCACTGTGCGCCTATTTGGTGGCGTAATGTTTGTTTCAGCTAGGCCCTATTAATTTATGGCGGAATTTTCCGTATTTTGATCTTAAATAATTTCCCTAAAATTATTAATATTGATGAGAGACACGATTATAATGATTATTAGTTTGGCAACAAGATTATAATATTGCTAACACGTGTTCAGTCATAATTAAAATCAGTCTACTATACCGTACTAGAATAGATTAAGTAATACTTACCGCAGCGGCACATAAATCTACTGACTGCTACTACCGACGTGTTGTACATAGACATAATAACTTTATAGACTGCCACTACCGACAACGCGCTGTACATAGACATTAATAAGTTATAGACTGCTCAGGAATCATGCGAGAACATACATAAAAATAATTTTGTGATGAATAGAAAACGGAACTCTGTATAAATGGGGTGGTTCGATCGATCCCCCCCCCCCTGGCTACGCCCCTGCTAATAACCCATTAAAGTATTAGGGGGTGTGGCCTAATTAAAAAATATTGATAATGACATCATCACTCTTGGCCAATCAGCACAATCTGAGAACACCAGACGAGTTTTGAATAAAACACAATTATGTGGAAGAGAACGGATTGAAACTTCTGTATAAGAAGTTTCTGGGACATTGGTATTTAAGGACTAATAAATTGCGAAAAGGTGCTATGTCTCTATAAATTTCTGTCAGCTAGTTCAAACTATGACGCCATATGTTCCACTTAGAAAGAGAACGTTTGATAAGATAGCACATTTTAAGATAAAGTATATTCATACCTCGAATTCTATTATAGAGTCTATAATTATACTTTTGAAAACGTTAAACTGTGTAGATTTATGTTATTTGAAGTAGTATAGTGGGTCTAGCGTTCTCCGTGAAAGCTGTAATGTATAAATATTGTTAAAAAAAAAAAAGTTGTTTCCACAATTTCTAGGTTAAATATGATGACAGATTGCGTTTATGCTGAATTCGGGAAAATTACCTGGGGCCAGTTTCACAAAGGTGCGTAAGTCCCGCGCCTACGCCCGTTTCACGAAAGGGGTCGTAAATAAACGTCTAAATAATAAAACGCGTAACTTAGACGCGGAGCTCTCTAGTACGTTAAGGCGAGAATCGTCGGCGCTTATGACATGATCCAGTTGACTGCAATGTGACAGCTGTCAGTTGTTAATTTATAGTATATAGTCAATCAGCACAAATAACTTCTAGCGTGAACCATATAGAAAGTAAAATTGCATATTCTAACGGCAGCGAGACGACAATTCAACATTCGCCGCTACATTAAACTTGGTAAGCGTTACCTAATTTCGTGTTTTATTTTGATAAACGTTGTCGACATAATCATGTTTGAATAAATCCTATAAATAGTGATTTTGTTAACATTGATTTTTCTAATGCGTTGCCAACTAAGAAAGAACACACCAAATGAGGTCAAGGGATAGGCATTTTAGTGGGACGTCGTACCTCTCTTATTACAGAGAGTGGCACAGAAATAGATCAGGCTGAAAGCGCCTATGAGTCAACGCGTGTTAAAACGGCAGAGGGCTATTTCGCGGAAATGCCGACAAACCTGTCTATAGCGGACATACACGTCTAAGATGCACACTCGCTTTTGGGACCAATTGATGACTATCCATAAGAGTTGAGTCTTACTGTTAGGAAATTACGATCACATGCCATGCATGCACCTAAAACTCCACAGCCGGTGTTCTGCAATTAGCGACCACCTATCTTAGTGACTATATTGTCCATGCAGTGACCGTTATAGGCAGGTTTGCTTGTATAGCTCTACCAGTGTTTCGTTGATTGAAATAACATCACCTCAAGGAAGCAGGACTGAGATCGATAACAATTTCACCAATGAGGCGTAGTGGGGGTTGGGGGTGGGGGTGGGGGTGTTGCGCATACATTTCCTGAAGTAAACAATACCATCTGATTGCAGACCCTCACTCTCCTGTTGTTAGTTACTTTTATGGCATTGTAACCACTTCCAGTTTTTAGATTGCATCCCTAGTTGTGGAATCTTAGTACAGGATCACACACATTCTTGTGTTAAAATTTGAGCTAAAAATAAACCAGTAAATTATTGTTAACACTGTTGTATGTGTTAATTCTAATTCCAATAAAGAAGGATTATTGGGTTTGAGCAGCATTTCAGAATTGTCATCATCATTTTATTCGTGTGTTTGTGTGCGTGTGGGTGGGTGGGGGGTTATGCGCGCGTGTTGGGGGGGGGGGTTATGTGCGCGTGTTGGGGGGGGGGGGGGGTGCACACGCGCGCGTGTGGGTGGTGGTGGTGGTGGTGGTGTGTGTGTGTGTGTGTGTGTGTGTGTGTGTGTGTGTGTGTGTGTGTGTGTTTGTCGGTCTGTTTACGTGTGGTGCTCCCCATAAAAACTAATCAGATTTGACTCAAATTTTAACACAACAAAGAATTTTATTTTGAAAGCGGATATCCAACATTAGACATGATCCAATTTTTGGAAACTATTTAGCTCAAAATTTTTACATAAGAAAGGATGTGACCATACACTAGGGTTTCACAATTTTGGGCGTAATATGAAACAATCTGGCGAAAGGAAAGATGTACAATGTGATAAAAATGGCAGGGCGAGGGCCTGCAATCTATCTTGTTATTGTATAAAACCAAAACAATATAAAATGTACCATTTCCCTTTAACCATAGCAAATACCTCACAAAATGAGACACATTGCTTGTTCATGTGTTTATGCCAAAGCATGTGGGTTGTTTAGAATATTAACAAGAGGCCCAAGGGGCCTGTATCGTTTACCTGAAATATTTACCCACTGACCCAACCGAACAAAACGAGATGATCATTGGAAAAATTTACCAATCAAATTTCTGTGAAGAAAGCTTAGCCAAGTTTTATTAAAATTGGCTCAGTGGTTAATAAGTATGAATTTCTAAGAAATTTGCAGAAAATACAAGATGTCCAGCAAAAACGTTATATTTTGATTGATTCATGGCGGACATGTTTTTTTACATATACACATATACAATTTTCGGCCCGATCCATTCAGCGGTTCTGGAGAAGTTGTTTTCGCGAAAACTAGATGATCAAAGATGGCCGCCAAACCATTTGGTCATTCAAGTTCTCTTGAACAAACTTGGCTTAGCTCTTGCCCTAGATGATGTTTCATGAGTTTTGAATCGATTCCCAAGCGGTTTCAGAGATTTTTAAAGACTTCTACAAATCGGCCAAAATCCAAGATGGCCACCGGCCAAATTGGCCGATCGACTGTTTGAACAAACTTGAATCGCTATGCCCTAAGGATGCTTCCTGCTCAGGCCTGTGCTGTTGTGGTAACCTGTTGAAAACGCTCTTCATGAGGTTGCCTTAATTTATTTTAGGGGACCTGAACCAGGTTACCGTAATCTGTTGATTTTAATATTGACATCAATGAGCTTTCTAAGGTTTAGGTTACCATATGTCTCCTTAAAACATATAAGGCAACGTATTATGGGTTGCCATTGGAAATATTACAGCACAGGCATGCTGCAGATATAATTGAAATCGACCAAGTGGCACTTGAGAAGTCATTTAAAGAAAAAGTTGATGGACGGACGGACAGTGGACGGTCGCCACGGCATAAGCTAACTTGACGATTCTGACCAGGTGAGCTAATAATTATTTAAAACATGTTTTGTTTATGTTTCAGATGATACTTATGTTCCAGAGTCATGGGAAAGACACTCATGCTATAAATTCATGATGCTAATTTACCAGCATCTATTTACTCTATCTGATGACATATTTCACTCTGGCATGTTGCTCAAATGCAGTAGCAGTATTCTGCATGTCATTGGTTGAATCTTTCAAATCTAGCCTGGATATGACATTTCAAGGGCATCATGATTTTGCATGACTAAACCATTTAGTCAATTTCATAGCAATACAAGTCATTCCAATTCCACAATTTTTAAAATAGTCTTCTTGGTCTACAAATGAACATTTCTCAGTACCACTGTTTGGGCCGGCTTGAGTAATAAACCGTTAAGTTGGATAAATTTGTGTCGCTTTATAGCATTTGTCATGTAGTTGTAATTTAAGATGGACCCAAAAAAAATTATAAAGTATCATTACCATGAAAAAAATGGCTATGATATTTTCATAAATTACCAAGAAATAAACACCCTGGAGATTGTATCACTCACCTGGAACCCCAGTATTTGAATCAGAACACTTGAAAATAAATTTCAAAACACATTTTGGCTGAAAACATACACATTTTGGTCAGAAATGCTAACATTTTTTTCTTGAAATGAGGTAATTTGAGATTAAAGTCAAAACATTTGGACAGAGATGTATATATTTTAGCAGCGAATATGGAAATCGCATGTCAAAATGTAACACCTTTGACCAGAAGTATTAAACTTATGATCAGAATTACAAATTCTGTGCTAGAAATGTGCATAGGATAGTAGAATTATGCAAGGGACAGAGGTTTTATCTTTTGAAAATTACAACAGTCCAATTACCAGTTCATACAGCATGTGAATTCTGTATTTGATGAATGATACTCATAACTGAGTTAGAAAATCAGAATTTTTCATTCATCAAGCACAGAATTCATATTCTGTATAAACTGGTAGATTGTAGACTGGTGTAATTTTAGTTTCTTATATCCAATTTTCAGTACTCATTGTGTCTACTGACAAAAAATGACTGAGGAAGGCCAGGTACATTAGTGACTGTACACAATATGTGTATTTAGACACTAACCCAAGATTATTTGTTTAACATCTAGGCCACGCGACTCTTTAAACAATATATGCCAGTCTTATTAACTACTGGTTCTGCAACAATTAACCATTTTGAAATCATTGTCATAACTTGACATAAGGGTTAAATAAAAACTTCAATCACTAAAACTGAATTTTTTCTTTTTACCTCATTCAATAAATACAGTATTTGCCTTAAATATGATTATTGATGCAATGAACTGTAATTATCAGAGTGTGTTGTTAATAACAAGTATGTATGAGACTTTGAAAGCGGTCTTTAAAAAAAAACCGTGGACACATCCATCACAGGTGTGTGCATGTCATTCTGAGATTGACTGAGAATGTCTTTTGGGAATTTGATACCGATGTTATTCCATTTACTGCATCCAGTCATTTAAGAGTGATGAAGAAGAAATCATAGAATGCATCTCATTGCAAGGCCTATCTCTTACACTAGACATTGATTTGGTGCACACTCATCACATAGGCTGCAAAACAAAGGAAAGTACTTTTGAATCATATAATATATTATTCACCAGTTGGGCCCCCTGGAATTGCAGTCAAAGAGAATACTATTCTTGGAATCCTATCACTGGAATGATTGGCTCAATCACCAAGCCAGTCATTCCAGTGGTAAGTTGTCAAAAATAGTCTTCTTACGGTCTGCAACTCAGGATTTTCTATGGGGCAATCTATATCCATTCGCAGATCAAGAGAATGCTATTTTTGAAATCTTATCACTGCAATGATTGGCTCAATCACCAAGCCAGTTATTCCAGTGTTAAGTTGTCAAACATAGTCGTCTCATGGTCTGTAAATTGAAATGTTCTATGGGGCAATGTATAATCCATTTGCAGACCAAGAGAATGCAATTCTTGAAATCTTATCACGGGAATGACTGGCTAAATCATCAAGCCAGTCTGTCATTTCAGTGATAAGTTGTCAAAAATAGTCTTCTCATGGGTCTGCAAATGAATATTCTCTATGGGACAATTTTTTTTCTTGACTACATTTTTTCATTACAGGGTACATACATCTTCTGCAGAATGAAATTCCATACTTTTTCTATACCTTTTCCAGACCTAATTAATCAATTTCTAGTCCCATTTTATGTCTCAAATCTGTGTCCATATGAAAGCTGCCAAATTTTTCAGAAAAATTCTGAAATTTGTAGCTAAGATTATCAATATTTTGATTATTATCTTATATTATTTTGCAAATGAGAATCACATCTGACAATATTTTAATTTCCCATACATTTTCCAAAGCTGTAGGGGAAAATATTAAATTTTCCATAATTTTCAAAGCCTGAATATATTGGTTTCTTATAGTTCCACACTTTTCCCAGACTTTCTGTGTACTTGTGTATGAACCATGCCATTACAGGGTTAAACCTTTCCGTTGAGGAATATTTTAATTACAAGGCAGCCATACTGGAAACACTTTAATAGTGTGTACACAGGTCTGGCAGTTTGTCTGTCAACAAGTTTGACATTTACATGATGGAACTTAACAACTTTCATCATTGTCGATAGCAATGCATTGTGGAAAATGTGCGAAGTTCCGAAGTGCACAAAAGAAATAGCTATGAATAAACAGATCTAATTTTAACACGTGTTCCCGACCTAAATGTTAACCTAATTAGCCTCTCGTGAATCCTCGCCGTGTACGCTGGAAAAGGAGATTCTGAACGTGATGTTCTGAGTTAGACGTTTTCGTCTAACTTACGCGTGGGTCTCAGCACGCGTAAGTTACGACCATATTTATGCCCCCCCGCGTAAGTTACGCGCTTTTCGTGAAACCCGATTTACGCCCGCTATCGTACTTACGCCATATTTACGTCCAATATCGTACTTACGCGCCTTTGTGAAACTGGCCCCTGATGTTAAAGAAATGTAACTGTGTTTCTGTTTTATCTTTTCACGTATCCTAGGGGAAGCAGGGGATAATATGGTACAGTGGACGTGAGAGGATCAGCACACGCACAAAGACACACACAAGAGCACACGACTGACAGCACGATTCATAGAAAGACATATACCACGTGCGCACCAGGACACAGGATCTATACAGCATACTCCAGGACAGAAATGGATATAAACGCACGGCCATAGAGGAGCACACAGAGGACCCCAGGCACGCACCTACAGGACAGTCACATCAAATTCATGACGAAATGAACGAGCCACGCCCACAGATAAACATGCAAGTGAATTCACATACATCGACAGTGACACACGCCGCCATTGGCTTACACACACTACTACGGATTATATACACACTAGCTTTATACGAAAGAAGATTCTCTAATATATTGTGTCCAACTTTAATGTTGTACTTAATCTAGTAATACCTACTGTATATACTGAATGTGATTAACGGATCATGTGAGACTGTTTGTCACCAAAGCTTGTGACCATGGACTGACGACACATGTTTGTAATAGAACATGGGACAGCAGTCAGTTGGCGTTTTGGCGTTGGACACGGTCACGACGTGAATATTAAACTGTGGACTGTGGCCACCGGTACACATGAACCAGTTACAGTGTCTCCCCCCCCCCACCCCACCCGCATAAGTTGTATATTAATAAAGTATTACCGTAACTACAAAGATGCGTATACATTATCTCACCAGCCAGATGAAAGATCCCGGTGTATAGGCAAACTAATGGGTATAAGACTACCCTGTTTCGTCAGTTATACATGATCACGGGTAGCCAAGTCAGCTGTAACAGCAAAGGCGAATAACGGAAACCCTGCCTTATATTCGTCTAGACACATGCCTGCACACGTATCGTCCATTAGTCATCTAGTACCATTAAACAGAGTTAAGAATGACTCTGTAACCTTAAAGCCGGGATCTGTAAAGTTCAGAGTAAGGGCCTCTCCCAGCCACTTGCTCACCAGTCAGATAACAGGCTACGCGATTAAGACCACAGGGATGAAAATTTAACAGGTCCGAATCCCAAATGCTGTTATAAGTTTAATTACTTATTAAACCAAATACTGCCCCCGTGAGTAAATCCCCGAGAAAAATATTATTTCGGTTTATGCTATTAATACCCGCGGAGATAATAAAAAACTTTAGTATTGTTTGCTTAATAGTGTATCTCTCAGGGGTCTTTAGTAATGCATCAGCATGAGTGTTGACTACTTCCGGTATAGGTGTAGCTTTTCATAGATTTAACCTAGTGTCATGAATTCACGCTTTGTATACATCCGTCCCCCACCTCCCAGCCCATCCCCCAAACACCCCCCCCCACCCCACCAACCCCTCTCATCAGATTAAAAGCCGGAAAGCTGGTTGTAAAGCGTAGATTTAGAGCAACTCCATTCAGCAGATACTTTTTCTGAAGAAAATGTCCAAATAAACTTTACCTATCATTTGCAAGAAGATACTCAGAGAAATGTTGGCCTTTCTACTATTGTAACCATTATTATTCACTGCAGCAGGCCTAAAATACATCGCAACCGTGAAGAACGCGCAAAATCGCGCGCACTCGGGCAGTGTTGGCTAATTAGTGTGTACCTAGTCTAGTCCTGCTTCTCACCGATGAGTTCGATTTCGAAATACACAGTCAAATTTTGGATAGAGCTCCCTTGCGCGATGATGGCAGTCACCTTCGACAGACGTCATCAGAAAGCGTCCACTTCCCAGTCAGGGCAATCATCTCGCAGGCCAGTGCGAACACCTACGTAACCCGACTACAAAACAAACAAACAAACAAACAAACAAAACAAAAACAAAACCAGCACCCCAACCCACCAACCAACTAAACAACCAACCAACCATCTAATCAACCAGCCAACCAACCATCCAACCAAACTACCAGCTGACTTACCGACCGACCAACTGACTGCCTAACCAACCAACCAACCAACTAAACAACCACCAATGTCCACCACCACAATAATCATGAGCGCCTATAGCAGCCATCCCAACAGAACCCACAACAGAGGCATAAGAACTACATCAGAAGCAACATCAGCAACAATAACAATGACCATGATGCTGACAATGGCATGAGCAGTGATGACACCCTTGACGGTGACAGTGACTGAAGATGAGGGTGAAACAAAAGCAATGAGAATACTCACTTATATCGACTACATCTTGCAGTATAGCTCGATGTTATCTATACATATGATAAAGCTATTTATGTATGTATCTCCTGATTACTAATCTGACCTAACAAGTATGTATGAAGAAAAGAGAGAGCTACAAAGAACGAATTAGCAATCGCAGTATTTTCACACCCATATTCTGAAAGCACCTTTCTGAAGTAAAATGAAACGAGGATTTTGCGAGATTGTCACGTTTATATTGAATATACACTACAAGATTCCTAAACAAAGAACAGCTCAAACATAGTTGTGAAGTTATAGACAAGTGGAATCACGCGAATAAATGGTAATATATAAGAGTTCTGCTTGCTTTGTTGTCACACACATCGTAATATATGTTTGGGTGTTTATAGCTTAGATAGGCCTAGTATTAAAATTACAATCCATAATTCTGCTTCATGAGAGAGAGAGAGAGAGAGAGAGAGAGAGAGAGAGAGAGAGAAGAGATAGAGAGAGCGCGCGAATTCACCTTGCCAGAGTATCCATCCATCAGCTGACCTCGTATGACGTCATAATCAGCTCAGCCCGTGTATGATGACGTCACAATCATTAAGTCACAAATGGTTCCATATAGACCGTCACCAAATCTCAAATGGTCCGACACGTTGTATGAATTGTACGGCTTTGTAAGTCTGCTATTTAATAAACATGCTGTTGAATTTTTTAAACTAATTTAACTGGACGCTGTTGCTGCCTTAGGCAACAACAGCACCCAGTTAAATTAGTTTCAAAATATTCAACAGCTTACCTGTGTAGTTTTTTGGAAAATGATAGTCAGGGTGTTCAGAGAGCGATGTGTGGGTGGAGCTTAGCTAGAGATGGGCGGGGCATAGCTAAAAATGGAATGGTCCATTGAGACCTGTCTAGTGTCCAGAATGGGTTTATCAAGCATGTTATCAAGAAGCAGAACTTAAATGAAGACATTTGTTTAGAACACTGCATTTCGAGAATCTCATTTTCAAGGTAACTATACAAATAAGCTGTGACATATTTTGAGACGAATTCGGCCGGAAATTGCTGCTGCCATAGACAGCTACTCCCACTCAAATTAATTTCAAATTGTAGAAAATAATTAATATCTTTAACCCTTTAATGACTAAATTTGGTTAAGAAAATTAAAACATGTGCTTATTTAATGTCCATTTGCATGCCTAGAGAAGATTATCTTTGAAAATTTACCACGGGAATAATAGGCTCCGTTATCGAGCCAGTCATTGCGGTGATACAATTTTTTTAATCGCCTTCTTTTGCCCTACAAATGAACATTCCTCAGGACCACCACATGGGCTTGTTTTGACCGGCATCGTCATGAAGGGGTTAAATATTGTTGTAACCTTAAATCCGATTGCATGGCAACAAGAAAAGCGTGATTAGATTGCAAAAGTGGAACGGAAAGCCTTTACTGATATGCTCTGGTTTGCTATAATACTGTGCTATTATTACATCATCCTTTGCATTAAAATTGAAGGTGCTACAGTATTTAATAACATTTCCGACATCGACATCGCAACATCAGACCGTGGCTAATACATACACTACCCATTGTGTATTTCACGGTTGGAGCTTGTTTAAACGTGATACTCATCATCTACGTTGTGGGATCCGGGCGATAGAAATCTCCCATTTTTACCGTCATTGGTAGTATGGCAATTGCTTATGCTATGGTATGTGTTGGTGCCGTCCTTTGGGTGGCATTTGTCAATCCTGGTATTACTTATAAGGGGCTTGCGTGGATCTGTCTATTGTCAATATGTTTTGTTTTCTACGGAATGACTGCGGATATATACTGATTTTCTTTGCCGCTCTCCCTCCCTCCCCCCCCCCCTCTCTCTCTCTCTCTCTCTCTCTCTCTCTCTCTCTCTCTCTCTCTCTCTCTCTCTCTCTCTCTCTCTCTCTCTCTCTCTCTCAATGCTCGTAGAATCAAGTACTATCTGAGTCTGTATCGCAGGGGGAATAGGCACATCACAGCATTCTAGACTTTAACATTATATTAAATTCTTGGTATCGCCAGTTCAGTTCCTTTTAATAGCATGCTCTGTTGTGAAAAGCGACTACTGTGTATGACAGCTTTCGGAATGTACGTCAATCTTTTACCAAATTTTAGTTTTGAACATTTACTAAGTCATCTTCATTCATCGTTGCCTAACGATGTTGGTGAAATATCGATGCATGTTTGACCCATACAATTGTTGCAAGTTTTGTTGCGCGCACGTGAGTTGCCAGAACCGGTTTTCATCGGCATGATACCATTCTTAGTAAGGTGTCATGGGAACAGGCAGGTTACTTTCCAAGTGTGAGAGGATATCATCATGCGAACTCTATCCACATTCAGGTGTTGTCAAAGAATGGCCCATGCATTCCTGGATAGTAAGATAAATGCGCGGCGAGTGTTGGTTTGCTGAAGCACTAGTTAGATGTCGACATTCTAGTTGAAACGGTGATCTCAGGAAACTTCCCGATTGTAAGCTATGTAGTGGACTTGCAGTATTCATCTAGAGATGTAAATTTGTTAGCCCTATACACCCTGAGAATAAATCTGTCTCCTATACATTTCACCTCTTCGTGGGTGCTTCGGCTCTTTGTGAAGGTGTCCAAATGCTCATAGTCCTATGTATGAGCATTATCTTGAAAGCTATGCGTTTGCCCTGGCGATACATGGCTGGCACCGTATCACAGCCTGTCGCAGCGTGTAGAAACATTAAATGTTTATTGGTGTCTCCGATGGCATGTTGAATATCGCGAGTGCTATATAATGGTATGGGACTGTTACGGCATAGCATGTGCATGTCTGTAGTAGTGCTTACCCGAGCTACAGGTATGGCTACCAGGGGTAAAGATATGACCAGTAAGGCTGTGTCTGTTCCAACAATAATGATTGGCCGATATTCTGACTGTGCCGTGCATTGCGCTCTTGAGACAATATGTGTCTGCTTCTGCTTGGTTGACCCATAGGCCATCAGTAAGCATCTTGTCACGTAATGCCTGGATCAGTCTCTCCTTGTTGCTACAGTTGGCCAAGAATGCTACTTTGGTAGTCGTGATTGACATGTTATTATCGAATGTAATGTTGGTGGTTGTACACTTCTGGGATCTCCGTTTCTGCTGTGTTTGACAAAGCCCCACAGTGCTCCAGTGTGTATGAAATATATAACTGGCATGCATCATAATACGTGTATGGTTCTGGCCATGCAACTGTTTGAAGTAGGTGACCAGGATCTAAAGCAAAAAGGCAATTTTCTGGCATGCCATATTGTTGGGTAATCAGTGATACCTATGGGACTCTTTGCTTGTTTCTGCAGCACAACATCATGAAGAAGGGAAGGTGGCTGGGGAACAAGGTCGTTAGCCAAGAACGCTTTCATCTCTGAACCGTCATTCAAAAAACATGATTCTGTTGAAAGACTTGGATCGACTACTATGTCTTGTTCCCAGGGCCGGCTCAAGGCATAGGCAAACTAGGAACTGTCCAAGGTGCCAGATTTTAGAGTGCCGCCAAAAAGGGAGTGGCCGGGCCTCTCGCCACCCAAACTGCATGTACTCAAAGCAAATAAGATTTCTCAAAATCCACACTTAGGACAAGAGCCATATTTCGCTTTAGAAATGCAGGAAATGCCCTCTCAGAGCATCTGGATTTCAAAATTTTCCGTGGGAGGACTTCCTGAACCCCCGCTTAAAGGGTGCTCCTTTGCCTTTGCCTAGGGTGCCAGAAACCATGGGGCCGGCCCGGCTTGTTCCCTGACTTCGATGGTCCTACCCATAGAACCGATTGTCGTCACTTAGTCGCTAGAGTGGATCTTGACATCTATAGAATTCTTTCCAGTTATTCGTGATGTCGCAGACACGTTGTACGAATTGTATGTATTTAGCATTTAATAAACACTCTGTTGAATATTTTGAAACTGATTTGACTGGGCACTGTTGCTTCCATTGGTAGCAACAGCACCCATTAATATCTACTTTCAAAATATCAACAGATTACCTGTATAGTTATCTGGAAATTGATTGTAAGGGGGTTTAAGGATCGATCGATCCAAACACGGGCTAGTTGTGGGTGGAGCTTAGCTGGTGATGGGTGAGGTTTAGCTGAAACTGGACAGGTCCATTGTCTGGTGTAAGAAATTTCGGATGATAGCGGGTGGTAAAGTAGCATTTCTCTGTAAATTGTGTGTATTTGTGTAAATCTCTGTAAATTGTGTTTTCCCTAATAGCTTCCATCTGCCACAGATAGTCTGGTAAAGTTCGCATAAGGAAGATGCCCTGCAGCGTGCAAATCTGGAATCATTTTACCTACACACTGGATGTAGAGCTTCCAGTCCTCTGCTCTCTTCCCGTCAATGAAGAGGTGTAAGAGGGCCACTTGTCGGGTTTACTGAACCCAGCGTGTACCTGCTCTGCTCTGCTGGTCATCTTGGTCAAGAAGTTGTGAAATGATCTGGCTTAACTCTGTGGTGCAATCCTCCTCAGCTACATCAATGGCTACGTTTGTTCCTGGTCAAGGAGGGATTTGTAAATGTTACCCAAGCGATTTTATCAATGTTGTCTATGTAGCCAGGTGTTCAATGGACCTTTCCATTTTAGCTATGCCCCGCCCATCTCTAGCTAAGCTCCGCTCACACCTCGATCGTGTTGGGATCGATAGTTCTCTGAACTCCCTCACTATCAATTTCCAGAAAGCTATACAGGTAAGCTGTTGAATATTTTGAAACTAATTTGACAGTGTGCTGTTGCTGCCTTGGCAGCAGCAGCGCCCAGTCAATTTAGTTTCAAAATATTCAACGGCATATTTATTAAATAGTGGCACCATACCATTTGTGCAACGTGTCAGACTATTAAGAGTTAAAGACGGGCAATAATAGCATCATTTATGACGTAATGATTATGATGTCATCCTACACGCCGCTAAGGCTTCATTACTCTGGAAAGGCTCATTAAGACGCAGAAGAGGGTTGCTGAGGTAAGAATGTGTACACGATGTTCATGTGGGAATGCATGACCGGTTAAGACGTGCACACCTGATCCTTTGGAATAAGCCATTTACATCAGCTCTACTAGTCCACTTCCTGCCATAGTTTGGTCAATGCTACCAAGATAAGACATACAAAGATGGAATCCACCGAGACAAACAACGATTTTATCTGGAGTTTGTGTTGTAGCTACTATCTCAGCAACTTTTTCGTATAAAGGTTGGTCAAATATAACTGGACATATTCGTAGGCCGTTTTTTTCACAGTTTCTTTGCAAAGCGTGATACAGTGTAGATAGTGCCTGGAATGAGGTGGGGGGGGGGGGGGGGGTTGGCGGCCATCTTGGACGCCATCTTGAATTTTGAGATTTGAATTTTGAATCGTGAAATTAATGATTCCATTCGATTGTTTCTGTTTGAAATTCTACGTTTAGACAATTTATTTGAATTTCTACTTGCCCGTGCAGCTAGGATATGATGATCTTGGACGCCATCTTGAATTGTCGCTTTAGCACAAGGAGGATTCCTTGTGACTTTGACTGTGTTTTTCAGCTTATTATTCTGGACCTTTCTTGAAAATTTCAGCTTGTTAGCAATTTTTTCGAGGTTTGGTGTGTTTTTGGGCTATTACGCTTGAACTAATTCAGTAATTAGTCTATTGAATATTTTGAAAATAATTTGACATGTAGCTGTTATAATTATAAATTCATAATTGTCACTCCTTCACTATGATAATCTCAATATGTTTCGTCGGTGTTTTATGTTATTTCACAATAAATATTGATTTCACGCAATCGGCAATTGGAACTAGATAAGCCTAGTGCGTAAACTTATAGCCTTTGAGTTGATAAGAATTCGCTTAGTGTAAATGGATCAGCTTGTGGGTAAGTATGCCAGTATACACATGTCGGTGTATTATTAGTATACGGTTATAACATTTTTCGTTTGGAATATGCAGGTAGCGAATATTTTACAAACGCTACCACTGCTCTACATATGTGGACACGCGCGGATAGAGTCTGCAATGGATAAGGGGGCTACAGCCCTGTGTCCCTGAAAAAATAAGGGACCCCAATAAGAAAAATTATCGCAATTTACACATTTGAAACTGTAATCACAGTATCTCACTTTTAGTCATGAGATACGTAACCTGTTGAATAATTTGAAACCAATTCAACTGGAAAGCCGGTGCCGCCTTAGACAGCACCAGCATTCAGTCAAATTACTTTCAAAATATTCAACGTAATTTTGGCACATACGTAATGAATTTATTATATTTGCGTGTAGTAGTAGTAGTAGTAGTAGCAGCAGCAGCAGCAGCAGCAGTAGTAGTAATAGTAGTAGCAGCAGCAGCAGCAGCAGCAGCAGTAGTAGTAGTAGTAGCATTAGCTCTAGACTATCTACTCGTATTACTAGATTATAGTAAGCGTATGTATATATATTTTGTTCAATTGGTTTCCTGCTTGCATATAGTTTCATTATTTGTTGTCAGTTTGTATATTTTGGATTATAGGAGGTCACAATCGTGACTTGTATTTTCAGATTGAAATCTGAAATCTCTGTGCTTAGCCATTATTGTTGACCACTGAGCCGAAACGTTTCTCCTTTTCTCTTGGCCAGATTCGGCCCGTCTACGTTGTTCATTCTGACTGTTCCCAATAGTGCTTTGCCGTGGAGAGCTTTTGTAGTTGGCGCTTTGGCAGTCAAATCTTTTGTCAGTTAATCAGTGTGTTAGTTCAGAGCGTTGAAGATTTTAAGCTACGCCAGTTAGCTGAGGATCGTTGACTAGAGTAGACTGACGAATATACAGCTGTTAATATAGCCGGATATTTGTCAGTGGATCACACGTTCTAAAAGGGACACTAATTTATAGGTGTTTAGCTCTGCGTGTGGTCCTATAAGGGGGTTAGTGAACCACACGTTCTAAAGGGGGGACACTAATTTATTAGTGTTTACCTCTGGCTGTGGTCCTATAAAGTGGTTAGTGAACCACATGTTCTAAGGGTGACACTAATTTATTGGTTTAAAGCTCTTTGCGTGTGGTCCTATAAGGGGGTTAGTGAACCACGCGTTCTAAAGGGGACACATGTGAACCACGCGCTCTAAAGGGGACTCTAATTTATTGGTGTTTAGCTCTTTACGTGTGGTCCTATAAAGCGGTTAGTGAACCACACGTTCTAAAGGGTACATTAATTTTTTTAGTGTTTAGCTCTGCGTGTTGGTAATTCTGGTTAAAACTTGGCTTAGTGTTTGCATACACGCACACACACGCACACGCACACACGCACACACACACACCTGTCGGTTGGTTAGCATGTGGAAATTGAAGCCGCACGTTGCCAGTGCGTCAATAAAATTAAAATACACACACACATATATATATATATATATATATATATATATATATATATATATATATATATATATATATATATATATATATATATATATATACACCTGTGCAAAAGTTAAGCACCAGCAAAAACAATAGAACGTAGAAACATGATGGTACAACTAGGCTGCCATACTTTTTGTCCCCGCGTTAGCTGACATAATTCCAAGTACGAAATGCACATGCATGCATGACTTCACGCCGCTTGATGTCCGTGCGTGGCGGTAAACAGCACACGTGTTCGGTTATGTAAAAGTCCAGTTTGAGGTGTAGAACATTACATACAGATTTAGGCGACAAGATTAGGAATTTTGTGTTCATGACCGTGGTTTATTTGTACAGAGAGAATTAGCTCTTGATTGTGAACCGCTATGGCAAGACGAAGGTTAAGTGATCGTGTGAAATGGCAAATCATAGGCATGCATACCACTGGTATGTCATGCAGAGAGATTGGCAGACAGCTGAACATTAACCATACTGTAATCAGTCGTTTGATTGCAAAACATGGGCAAACTAACGAGGTGGAGGACAGGCCTAGATCTGGAAGACCGAAGAAGACTACTGCCCGTGATGATCGAGCCCTAGTACGCCTTGTTAGGAGATCTCCATTCACCAACAGCAGAGTGCTCAGCCAGCAATGGGAAACGCGCAATAGAGTGTCAATGTCTACCGTCAAAAGGTGACTGTATGCTGCTGGCATGAAAGCTAGGAGACCTGTCAGACGTCCTCTCCTCACTGCACACCACAAAGAGGAGCGTCTGAGGTGGTTCAACGAAAGAAGACACTGGAACATGAGATCCTGGAGACGGGTACACTGGTCCGATGAAAGTCGGTTCCTGCTTCATGCCACAGATGGTCGAACTCGTGTATGGAGGTCCAGACGCACGGCGTACGACCAACGTAACATCATGGAAGAAGTTCCATTTGGTGGAGGTTCCGTTATGATATGGGGGTGCATCTCATTTGATTGTAAGCTGGATCTGTTGACTGTACCTGGAACACTAAATGGACAAAGATATCAAGATTCCATACTGGATAGAGTTGTGGTCCCTCATTTTGTAAATCATGCACCTGGAACCCACCCTATATTCATGGATGACAACGCCCGACCACATCGTGCTAGAGATGTGCATGAATACCTCCGCCAGAATGCCATCGAAACCCTACCATGGCCAGCAAGGAGCCCTGACATGAACCCTATTGAGCATATCTGGGACATTCTGGGAAACATGGTGAGGAGGGATCCTCCTGTGCAGAACCTACAGGAATTAAAAGACGCACTCCATCTTGAATGGCAACGAATACCACAATGGCGTATCAGTCGGTTGGTGACCAGCATGAGACGTCGTGTCCAGGCCGTCATCCAGGCACAAGGTGGATATACCCGGTATTAATAATGACAGTCTCAAACTCGTGCACAGATGTTAAACTTCGTTTTCAGACACCATTAATGACAATCTAGCCACGTGTGTCAACTGTAGGGAAATAGTTGTCAGTTGTGTCAACGTAACCATATTCAGGCCTCGTTTTCAAGTTCAAACAAAAACATACAGTGTTTCCCCACCATCATAATCAGCATTCCTCTAGTTGCATTATTACCTCTTGCACTAAGATGGATGGGTACATAAATGTTTATGCTATTGCTTTCTTCATAGCACATGAATATACCCTCGCATGTGCGTAAAAATAGGGTGGTGCTTAACTTTTGCACAGGTATATATATATATATATATATATATATATATATATATATATAAATAAAAATATATATATATATATATATATATATATATATATATATATATATATATATTGGCATATATATTGGTATAAATATAATGGCATATATATATATATATATATATATATATATATATGTGTGTGTGTGTGTGTGTGTATTTTAATTTACCATATATCCATTATGGCAGTATAATGTTTATTTATACTGACCAGGCGTTTTAAAGGGACGTTACTTAATGCTTTACATTGCGCCGTAATATTCAAATGGTAGCCAAATACAAACGTACCCTAAAGCTGCGTTTACCCGGCACGTGGAATGTTGAAAGCGGATTGCGGAAACGGAACGCGGAATATACTTCTGATCGCTCTTTACTATCTTCCTTCATCCATTTACCTGCACGCGGTAAGTGGAACAGTGGGATGCGGAAAACCCGATCACTCAATGTAGCAATCTTTCCGGACGGAATCTTCGGAAAAGATTCCGGTGCGGAATAGAGCACATGTAACCTAGCAATAAAAGAGTAATCCAAGTAGTTAAAGCTGATGGATCGTCTTATAAGAACTAATTTGTAGAAGAAATATTAGGAAATCAGCAATATTATAATTGCATGGTGTTAGAATAGGCCACGGTATCATTTTGAATCTAGTCGTCAGTATCCGCCATATGTTCGGCTTATATACAAGAGGGGTGACAGAACTAAAATACATGATTATAGACCAATCTCTCTACTCTGTGTAGACTATACGATTATTACTCGGGCACTAACACTAAAACTTGCCGCAGTCCTAAGTGAAGTAATTGATGATGACCAAACTGGTCTGAACCAGGAAGAACAATATTAAACAGCACATTGCTGCTACGCGACCTTATTCAATTAGTTGAACAGGATTGCATCCCAGCAGCAATAATAGCACTTGATAACGAGAAGGCGTTTGACAGACTTGAATGGGATTTCTTGTTTACGTCTTTAGACCATATTGGTTTTGGTTCCAGATGTATTAAATGGGTCAATATTTTATATACTGATACAAAAAGTTGTTATTTAGTAAATAATCATCCATCCGAACCTGTTGTGTTGGAACGAGGTGTCAGACAGGGTTGCTCATTGTCTCCGCTTCTATTCGTCATAGCTATGGAATCGTTGGCGGCCACAATGAGGCAACCATAATGATTTTCAGGGAATATGTATACGTGGCGTAGAAAGGCCACTAAAGGTTTCTCAATATGCAGATGATACGACTGTGTTTGCAGGTAAAAATTCGGATTTTAGAATTTTAAATGGAGTATTAGCAGATTTTCAAAAGGCATCAGGGCTTAAAGTCAATAGAGACATATCTAAGGGATTCTTTTTGGGTGCTTGGAAGGACAGAACTGACAATGGTATGTATATTAACTGGTCAGATGATGTCATAAAGATTTTGGGTATTTACTTTAGTAGAGAACACGATGTAATAATAAACTGGGAAGAAAGGCTATCCAAGCTAAAGTGTGCATTAGTAAATTGGAAATGACCACCTAACTGTCTTTGGCAGGACATTTGTCTTTAATAATTTAATTTTATCTGCACTGTGGTATACCGCTTCTGTAGTTCATATGCCCAAATCATTAGAGTCAAAGATCAACACATTGTTTTTGTCCTTCTTATGGGAGGACAAAGCCCATTTATTATAGCAGTCAATCCTCACCAATGAAAAGCATGCCGGAGGCCTGGATTTGGTTAATGTTTTAGCAAAGTGTGCTTCTTTAAAACTGAAATTCTGGAATAAGTTACTCACCGCAAACTCATCTTAGTCAAGTATTTCAAGGACACTTCTACAAAGGTACGTAGATCCATTTCCAGCAGAATGTTTATTTTTGTGCAATAAACTGCCACCTAACCATCAGAAGATACCAAATGTATATAAAGAACAGCTCGAAGGCCTAAAGGTATTTACACGATCAAGGCCACAACCAAATTGTTGGGAGGATGCCTTAGGCCAACATCTTGGGGCAACAAGTTGATTCGTGATAATGATGCTGTATTATATTTTACCTCTATGGCCAAAAATGGCATTCAATATTTATGTGACTTAGTAAATTCAAAATCTTGCAAATGGATTGCGATGCAGGATGTAGCAAGAGCAACATCAATGATGCATATTGATGCTCAACGCTTATTTGTTAGAATAAAGAATGCAATACCTGGTGAATGGTTCAAATTGCCGAAAGCACGTGGCAACAGAGATATGTTGCAACCAACATTAGTATTTAAGTTAGAGCATATAAAATACAACATGGCGTCTAGAGTCTGGTATGGAATTCTAATACAAAGTCATAGGCAGACTCCTATTGCAGTTAGGCATTGGAGTAATTTAGGATTCACGCCAAAGAGCTGGAAAAATGCTTGGAAAACAATACAGCTACTTTGTCTACCAGCAAACACATGGCACCTGGCATGCCGATTACTCCATCGAAGGCTATGGGTCGGCCATCTGACTTATATGTGCAAAATAACAAGTACAGACCGGTACTTATTATGTAGTACTGAGGAGGAAATGATAGACCATCTGTTTACATAGTGTCGTATAACTACAGGCGTTTGGGTATATATCAATATGCTGCTTGCTAAATTTGGAACCAAATATGTGAAATTAATGGCTGAAACAATTATGTTCAAAGATTGCTCAACTATCGGATAAATCATTAATAGCAAGGAGAAAGAATTGTTAGTAATCCTATAATCTGTAGGAGTGTGGGCCATTTGGAAGCATCGGTGTTCAGAGGCCAGAGATAAAACAGGAAACAACCGCCAAAGAGACATAAAGCTATATTTCGATCTTTAATGATAAACTGCATTCATTATAAATTGTACAGGCTAGTGGAACATGGAAAAGAAAGTAGATTCAAAGATGTATGGTGCAAAACTGACCTAGTATCAATTGAACACGGATATTTAAAAATAGCAGAAGCAAAACTTGAATAAGCTAGCACACTCGTTTGCATTGATATACACCTGTGCAAAAGTTAAGCACCAGCAAAAACAATAGAACGTAGAAACATGATGGTACAACTAGGCTTCCATACTTTTTGTCCCCGCGTTAGCTGACATAATTCCAAGTACGAAATGCACATGCATGCATGACTTCACGCCGCTTGATGTCCGTGCGTGGCGGGAAACAGCACACGTGTTCAGTTATGTAAAAGTCCAGTTTGAGGTGTAGAACATTACATACAGATTTAGGCGACAAGATTAGGAATTTTGTGTTCATGATCGTGGTTTATTTGTACAGAGAGAATTAGCTCTTGATTGTGAACCGCTATGGCAAGACGAAGGTTAAGTGATCGTGTGAGATGGCAAATCATAGGGATGCATACCACTGGTATGTCATGCAGAGAGATTGGCAGACAGCTGAACATTAACCATACTGTAATCAGTCGTTTGATTGCAAAACATGGGCAAACTAACGAGGTGAAGGACAGGCCTAGATCTGGAAGACCGAAGAAGACTACTGCCCGTGATGATCGAGCCCTAGTACGCCTTGTTAGGAGATCTCCATTCACCAACAGCAGAGTGCTCAGCCAGCAATGGGAAACGCGCAATAGAGTGTCAATGACTACCGTCAAAAGGTGACTGTATGCTGCTGGCATGAAAGCTAGGAGACCTGTCAGACGTCCTCTCCTCACTGCACACCACAAAGAGGAGCGTCTGAGGTGGTTCAACGAAAGAAGACACTGGAACATGAGATCCTGGAGACGGGTACACTGGTCCGATGAAAGTCGGTTCCTGCTTCATGCCACAGATGGTCGAACTCGTGTATGGAGGTCCAGACGCACGGCGTACGACCAACGTAACAACATGGAAGAAGTTCCATTTGGTGGAGGTTCCGTTATGATATGGGGGTGCATCTCATTTGATTGTAAGCTGGATCTGTTGACTGTACCTGGAACACTAAATGGACAAAGATATCAAGATTCCATACTGGATAGAGTTGTGGTCCCTCATTTTGTAAATCATGCACCTGGAACCCACCCTATATTCATGGATGACAACGCCCGACCACATCGTGCTAGAGATGTGCATGAATACCTCCGCCAGAATGCCATCGAAACCCTACCATGGCCAGCAAGGAGCCCTGACATGAACCCTATTGAGCATATCTGGGACATTCTGGGAAACATGGTGAGGAGGGATCCTCCTGTGCAGAACCTACAGGAATTAAAAGACGCACTCCATCTTGAATGGCAACGAATACCACAATGGCGTATCAGTCGGTTGGTGACCAGCATGAGACGTCGTGTCCAGGCCGTCATCCAGGCACAAGGTGGATATACCCGGTATTAATAATGACAGTCTCAAACTCGTGCACAGATGTTAAACTTCGTTTTCAGACACCATTAATGACAATCTAGCCACGTGTGTCAACTGTAGGGCAATAGTTGTCAGTTGTGTCAACGTAACCATATTCAGGCCTCGTTTTCAAGTTCAAACAAAAACATACAGTGTTTCCCCACCATCATAATCAGCATTCCTCTAGTTGCATTATTACCTCTTGCACTAAGATGGATGGGTACATAAATGTTTATGCTATTGCTTTCTTCATAGCACATGAATATACCCTCGCATGTGCGTAAAAATAGGGTGGTGCTTAACTTTTGCACAGGTATATATATATATATATATATATATATATATATATATATATATATATATATATATATATATATATATATAAATAAATAAATATATATATATATATATATATATATATATATATATATATATATATATATATTGGCATATATATTGGTATAAATATAATGGCATATATATATATATATATATATATATATATATATATATGTGTGTGTGTGTGTGTGTGTGTGTGTGTGTGTGTGTGTGTGTGTGTGTGTGTGTGTGTGTGTGTGTGTGTGTATTTTAATTTACCATATATCCATTATGGCAGTATAATGTTTATTTATACTGACCAGGCGTTTTAAAGGGACGTTACTTAATGCTTTACATTGCGCCGTAATATCCAAATGGTAGCCAAATACAAACGTACCCTAAAGCTGCGTTTACCCGGCACGTGGAATGTGGAAAGCGGATTGCGGAAACGGAACGCGGAATATACTTCTGATCGCTCTTTACTATCTTCCTTCATCCATTTACCTGCACGCGGTAAGTGGAACAGCGGGATGCGGAAAACCCGATCACTCAATGTAGCGATCTTTCCAGACGGAATCTTCGGAAAAGATTCCGGTGCGGAATAGAGCACATGTAACCTAGCAATAAAAGAGTAATCCAAGTAGTTAAAGCTGATGGATCGTCTTATAAGAACTAATTTGTAGAAGAAATATTAGGAAATCAGTAATATTATAATTGCATGGTGTTAGAATAGGCCACGGTATCATTTTGAATCTAGTCGTCAGTATCCGCCATATGTTCGGCTTATATACAAGAGGGGTGACAGAACTAAAATACATGATTATAGACCAATCTCTCTACTCTGTGTAGACTATACGATTATTACTCGGGCACTAACACTAAAACTTGCCGCAGTCCTAAGTGAAGTAATTGATGATGACCAAACTGGTCTGAACCAGGAAGAACAATATTAAACAGCACATTGCTGCTACGCGACCTTATTCAATTAGTTGAACAGGATTGCATCCCAGCAGCAATAATAGCACTTGATAACGAGAAGGCGTTTGACAGACTTGAATGGGATTTCTTGTTTAAGTCTTTAGACCATATCGGTTTTGGTTCCAGATGTATTAAATGGGTCAATATTTTATATACTGATACAAAAAGTTGTTATTTAGTAAATAATCATCCATCCGAACCTGTTGTGTTGGAACGAGGTGTCAGACAGGGTTGCTCATTGTCTCCGCTTCTATTCGTCATAGCTATGGAATCGTTGGCGGCCACAATGAGGCAACCATAATGATTTTCAGGGAATATGTATACGTGGCGTAGAAAGGCCACTAAAGGTTTCTCAATATGCAGATGATACGACTGTGTTTGCAGGTAAAAATTCGGATTTTAGAATTTTAAATGGAGTATTAGCAGATTTTCAAAAGGCATCAGGGCTTAAAGTCAATAGAGACATATCTAAGGGATTCTTTTTGGGTGCTTGGAAGGACAGAACTGACAATGGTATGTATATTAACTGGTCAGATGATGTCATAAAGATTTTGGGTATTTACTTTAGTAGAGAACACGATGTAATAATAAACTGGGAAGAAAGGCTATCCAAGCTAAAGTGTGCATTAGTAAATTGGAAATGACCACCTAACTGTCTTTGGCAGGACATTTGTCTTTAATAATTTAATTTTATCTGCACTGTGGTATACCGCTTCTGTAGTTCATATGCCCAAATCATTAGAGTCAAAGATCAACACATTGTTTTTGTCCTTCTTATGGGAGGACAAAGCCCATTTATTATAGCAGTCAATCCTCACCAATGAAAAGCATGCCGGAGGCCTGGATTTGGTTAATGTTTTAGCAAAGTGTGCTTCTTTAAAACTGAAATTCTGGAATAAGTTACTCACCGCAAACTCATCTTGGTCAAGTATTTCAAGGACACTTCTACAAAGGTACGTAGATCCATTTCCAGCAGAATGTTTATTTTTGTGCAATAAACTGCCACCTAACCATCAGAAGATACCAAATGTATATAAAGAACAGCTCGAAGGCCTAAAGGTATTTACACGATCAAGGCCACAACCAAATTGTTGGGAGGATGCCTTAGGCCAACATCTTGGGGCAACAAGTTGATTCGTGATAATGATGCTGTATTATATTTTACCTCTATGGCCAAAAATGGCATTCAATATTTATGTGACTTAGTAAATTCAAAATCTTGCAAATGGATTGCGATGCAGGATGTAGCAAGAGCAACATCAATGATGCATATTGATGCTCAACGCTTATTTGTTAGAATAAAGAATGCAATACCTGGTGAATGGTTCAAATTGCCGAAAGCACGTGGCAACAGAGATATGTTGCAACCAACATTAGTATTTAAGTTAGAGCATATAAAATACAACATGGCGTCTAGAGTCTGGTATGGAATTCTAATACAAAGTCATAGGCAGACTCCTATTGCAGTTAGGCATTGGAGTAATTTAGGATTCACGCCAAAGAGCTGGAAAAATGCTTGGAAAACAATACAGCTACTTTGTCTACCAGCAAACACATGGCACCTGGCATGCCGATTACTCCATCGAAGGCTATGGGTCGGCCATCTGACTTATATGTGCAAAATAACAAGTACAGACCGGTACTTATTATGTAGTACTGAGGAGGAAATGATAGACCATCTGTTTACATAGTGTCGTATAACTACAGGCGTTTGGGTATATATCAATATGCTGCTTGCTAAATTTGGAACCAAATATGTGAAATTAATGGCTGAAACAATTATGTTCAAAGATTGCTCAACTATCGGATAAATCATTAATAGCAAGGAGAAAGAATTGTTAGTAACCCTATAATCTGTAGGAGTGTGGGCCATTTGGAAGCATCGGTGTTCAGAGGCCAGAGATAAAACAGGAAACAACCGCCAAAGAGACATAAAGCTATATTTCGATCTTTAATGATAAACTGCATTCATTATAAATTGTACAGGCTAGTGGAACATGGAAAAGAAAGTAGATTCAAAGATGTATGGTGCAAAACTGACCTAGTATCAATTGAACACGGATATTTAAAAATAGCAGAAGCAAAACTTGAATAAGCTAGCACACTCGTTTGCATTGATATACACCTGTGCAAAAGTTAAGCACCAGCAAAAACAATAGAACGTAGAAACATGATGGTACAACTAGGCTTCCATACTTTTTGTCCCCGCGTTAGCTGACATAATTCCAAGTACGAAATGCACATGCATGCATGACTTCACGCCGCTTGATGTCCGTGCGTGGCGGGAAACAGCACACGTGTTCAGTTATGTAAAAGTCCAGTTTGAGGTGTAGAACATTACATACAGATTTAGGCGACAAGATTAGGAATTTTGTGTTCATGATCGTGGTTTATTTGTACAGAGAGAATTAGCTCTTGATTGTGAACCGCTATGGCAAGACGAAGGTTAAGTGATCGTGTGAGATGGCAAATCATAGGGATGCATACCACTGGTATGTCATGCAGAGAGATTGGCAGACAGCTGAACATTAACCATACTGTAATCAGTCGTTTGATTGCAAAACATGGGCAAACTAACGAGGTGAAGGACAGGCCTAGATCTGGAAGACCGAAGAAGACTACTGCCCGTGATGATCGAGCCCTAGTACGCCTTGTTAGGAGATCTCCATTCACCAACAGCAGAGTGCTCAGCCAGCAATGGGAAACGCGCAATAGAGTGTCAATGACTACCGTCAAAAGGTGACTGTATGCTGCTGGCATGAAAGCTAGGAGACCTGTCAGACGTCCTCTCCTCACTGCACACCACAAAGAGGAGCGTCTGAGGTGGTTCAACGAAAGAAGACACTGGAACATGAGATCCTGGAGACGGGTACACTGGTCCGATGAAAGTCGGTTCCTGCTTCATGCCACAGATGGTCGAACTCGTGTATGGAGGTCCAGACGCACGGCGTACGACCAACGTAACATCATGGAAGAAGTTCCATTTGGTGGAGGTTCCGTTATGATATGGGGGTGCATCTCATTTGATTGTAAGCTGGATCTGTTGACTGTACCTGGAACACTAAATGGACAAAGATATCAAGATTCCATACTGGATAGAGTTGTGGTCCCTCATTTTGTAAATCATGCACCTGGAACCCACCCTATATTCATGGATGACAACGCCCGACCACATCGTGCTAGAGATGTGCATGAATACCTCCGCCAGAATGCCATCGAAACCCTACCATGGCCAGCAAGGAGCCCTGACATGAACCCTATTGAGCATATCTGGGACATTCTGGGAAACATGGTGAGGAGGGATCCTCCTGTGCAGAACCTACAGGAATTAAAAGACGCACTCCATCTTGAATGGCAACGAATACCACAATGGCGTATCAGTCGGTTGGTGACCAGCATGAGACGTCGTGTCCAGGCCGTCATCCAGGCACAAGGTGGATATACCCGGTATTAATAATGACAGTCTCAAACTCGTGCACAGATGTTAAACTTCGTTTTCAGACACCATTAATGACAATCTAGCCACGTGTGTCAACTGTAGGGCAATAGTTGTCAGTTGTGTCAACGTAACCATATTCAGGCCTCGTTTTCAAGTTCAAACAAAAACATACAGTGTTTCCCCACCATCATAATCAGCATTCCTCTAGTTGCATTATTACCTCTTGCACTAAGATGGATGGGTACATAAATGTTTATGCTATTGCTTTCTTCATAGCACATGAATATACCCTCGCATGTGCGTAAAAATAGGGTGGTGCTTAACTTTTGCACAGGTATATATATATATATATATATATATATATATATATATATATATATATATATATATATATATATATATATATAAATAAATAAATATATATATATATATATATATATATATATATATATATATATATATATATATATATATATATATATATTTTGGCATATATATTGGTATAAATATAATGGCATATATATATATATATATATATATATATATATGTATGTGTGTGTGTGTGTGTGTGTGTGTGTGTGTGTGTGTGTGTGTGTGTGTGTGTGTGTGTATTTTAATTTACCATATATCCATTATGGCAGTATAATGTTTATTTATACTGACCAGGCGTTTTAAAGGGACGTTACTTAATGCTTTACATTGCGCCGTAATATCCAAATGGTAGCCAAATACAAACGTACCCTAAAGCTGCGTTTACCCGGCACGTGGAATGTGGAAAGCGGATTGCGGAAACGGAACGCGGAATATACTTCTGATCGCTCTTTACTATCTTCCTTCATCCATTTACCTGCACGCGGTAAGTGGAACAGCGGGATGCGGAAAACCCGATCACTCAATGTAGCGATCTTTCCGGACGGAATCTTCGGAAAAGATTCCGGTGCGGAATAGAGCACATGTAACCTAGCAATAAAAGAGTAATCCAAGTAGTTAAAGCTGATGGATCGTCTTATAAGAACTAATTTGTAGAAGAAATATTAGGAAATCAGTAATATTATAATTGCATGGTGTTAGAATAGGCCACGGTATCATTTTGAATCTAGTCGTCAGTATCCGCCATATGTTCGGCTTATATACAAGAGGGGTGACAGAACTAAAATACATGATTATAGACCAATCTCTCTACTCTGTGTAGACTATACGATTATTACTCGGGCACTAACACTAAAACTTGCCGCAGTCCTAAGTGAAGTAATTGATGATGACCAAACTGGTCTGAACCAGGAAGAACAATATTAAACAGCACATTGCTGCTACGCGACCTTATTCAATTAGTTGAACAGGATTGCATCCCAGCAGCAATAATAGCACTTGATAACGAGAAGGCGTTTGACAGACTTGAATGGGATTTCTTGTTTAAGTCTTTAGACCATATTGGTTTTGGTTCCAGATGTATTAAATGGGTCAATATTTTATATACTGATACAAAAAGTTGTTATTTAGTAAATAATCATCCATCCGAACCTGTTGTGTTGGAACGAGGTGTCAGACAGGGTTGCTCATTGTCTCCGCTTCTATTCGTCATAGCTATGGAATCGTTGGCGGCCACAATGAGGCAACCATAATGATTTTCAGGGAATATGTATACGTGGCGTAGAAAGGCCACTAAAGGTTTCTCAATATGCAGATGATACGACTGTGTTTGCAGGTAAAAATTCGGATTTTAGAATTTTAAATGGAGTATTAGCAGATTTTCAAAAGGCATCAGGGCTTAAAGTCAATAGAGACAGATCTAAGGGATTCTTTTTGGGTGCTTGGAAGGACAGAACTGACAATGGTATGTATATTAACTGGTCAGATGATGTCATAAAGATTTTGGGTATTTACTTTAGTAGAGAACACGATGTAATAATAAACTGGGAAGAAAGGCTATCCAAGCTAAAGTGTGCATTAGTAAATTGGAAATGACCACCTAACTGTCTTTGGCAGGACATTTGTCTTTAATAATTTAATTTTATCTGCAGTGTGGTATACCGCTTCTGTAGTTCATATGCCCAAATCATTAGAGTCAAAGATCAACACATTGTTTTTGTCCTTCTTATGGGAGGACAAAGCCCATTTATTATAGCAGTCAATCCTCACCAATGAAAAGCATGCCGGAGGCCTGGATTTGGTTAATGTTTTAGCAAAGTGTGCTTCTTTAAAACTGAAATTCTGGAATAAGTTACTCACCGCAAACTCATCTTGGTCAAGTATTTCAAGGACACTTCTACAAAGGTACGTAGATCCATTTCCAGCAGAATGTTTATTTTTGTGCAATAAACTGCCACCTAACCATCAGAAGATACCAAATGTATATAAAGAACAGCTCGAAGGCCTAAAGGTATTTACACGATCAAGGCCACAACCAAATTGTTGGGAGGATGCCTTAGGCCAACATCTTGGGGCAACAAGTTGATTCGTGATAATGATGCTGTATTATATTTGACCTCTATGGCCAAAAATGGCATTCAATATTTATGTGACTTAGTAAATTCAAAATCTTGCAAATGGATTGCGATGCAGGATGTAGCAAGAGCAACATCAATGATGCATATTGATGCTCAACGCTTATTTGTTAGAATAAAGAATGCAATACCTGGTGAATGGTTCAAATTGCCGAAAGCACGTGGCAACAGAGATATGTTGCAACCAACATTAGTATTTAAGTTAGAGCATATAAAATACAACATGGCGTCTAGAGTCTGGTATGGAATTCTAATACAAAGTCATAGGCAGACTCCTATTGCAGTTAGGCATTGGAGTAATTTAGGATTCACGCCAAAGAGCTGGAAAAATGCTTGGAAAACAATACAGCTACTTTGTCTACCAGCAAACACATGGCACCTGGCATGCCGATTACTCCATCGAAGGCTATGGGTCGGCCATCTGACTTATATGTGCAAAATAACAAGTACAGACCGGTACTTATTATGTAGTACTGAGGAGGAAATGATAGACCATCTGTTTACATAGTGTCGTATAACTACAGGCGTTTGGGTATATATCAATATGCTGCTTGCTAAATTTGGAACCAAATATGTGAAATTAATGGCTGAAACAATTATGTTCAAAGATTGCTCAACTATCGGATAAATCATTAATAGCAAGGAGAAAGAATTGTTAGTAACCCTATAATCTGTAGGAGTGTGGGCCATTTGGAAGCATCGGTGTTCAGAGGCCAGAGATAAAACAGGAAACAACCGCCAAAGAGACATAAAGCTATATTTCGATCTTTAACGATAAACTGCATTCATTATAAATTGTACAGGCTAGTGGAACATGGAAAAGAAAGTAGATTCAAAGATGTATGGTGCAAAACTGACCTAGTATCAATTGAACACGGATATTTAAAAATAGCAGAAGCAAAACTTGAATAAGCTAGCACACTCGTTTGCATTGATATACACCTGTGCAAAAGTTAAGCACCAGCAAAAACAATAGAACGTAGAAACATGATGGTACAACTAGGCTTCCATACTTTTTGTCCCCGCGTTAGCTGACATAATTCCAAGTACGAAATGCACATGCATGCATGACTTCACGCCGCTTGATGTCCGTGCGTGGCGGGAAACAGCACACGTGTTCAGTTATGTAAAAGTCCAGTTTGAGGTGTAGAACATTACATACAGATTTAGGCGACAAGATTAGGAACTTTGTGTTCATGATCGTGGTTTATTTGTACAGAGAGAATTAGCTCTTGATTGTGAACCGCTATGGCAAGACGAAGGTTAAGTGATCGTGTGAGATGGCAAATCATAGGCATGCATACCACTGGTATGTCATGCAGAGAGATTGGCAGACAGCTGAACATTAACCATACTGTAATCAGTCGTTTGATTGCAAAACATGGGCAAACTAACGAGGTGAAGGACAGGCCTAGATCTGGAAGACCGAAGAAGACTACTGCCCGTGATGATCGAGCCCTAGTACGCCTTGTTAGGAGATCTCCATTCACCAACAGCAGAGTGCTCGGCCAGCAATGGGAAACGCGCAATAGAGTGTCAATGTCTACCGTCAAAAGGAGACTGTATGCTGCTGGCATGAAAGCTAGGAGACCTGTCAGACGTCCTCTCATCACTGCACACCACAAAGAGGAGCGTCTGAGGTGGTGCAACGAAAGAAGACACTGGAACATGAGATCCTGGAGACGGGTACACTGGTCCGATGAAAGTCGGTTCCTGCTTCATGCCACATATGGTCGAACTCGTGTATGGAGGTCCAGACGCACGGCGTACGACCAACGTAACATCATGGAAGAAGTTCCATTTGGTGGAGGTTCCGTTATGATATGGGGGTGCATCTCATTTGATTGTAAGCTGGATCTGTTGACTGTAGCTGGAACACTAAATGGACAAAGATATCAAGATTCCATACTGGATAGAGTTGTGGTCCCTCATTTTGTAAATCATGCACCTGGAACCCACCCTATATTCATGGATGACAACGCCCGACCACATCGTGCTAGAGCTGTGCATGAATACCTCCGCCAGAATGCCATCGAAACCCTACCATGGCCAGCAAGGAGCCCTGACATGAACCCTATTGAGCATATCTGGGACATTCTGGGAAACATGGTGAGAAGGAGGGATCCTCCTGTGCAGAACATACAGGAATTAACAGACGCACTCCATCTTGAATGGCAACGAATACCACAATGGCGTATCAGTCGGTTGGTGACCAGCATGAGACGTCGTGTCCAGGCCGTCATCCAGGCACAAGGTGGATATACCCGGTATTAATAATGACAGTCTCAAACTCGTGCACAGATGTTAAACTTCGTTTTCAGACACCATTAATGACAATCTAGCCACGTGTGTCAACTGTAGGGCAATAGTTGTCAGTTGTGTCAACGTAACCATATTCAGGCCTCGTTTTCAAGTTCAAACAAAAACATACAGTGTGTCCCCACCATCATAATCAGCATTCCTCTAGTTGCATTATTACCTCTTGCACTAAGATGGATGGGTACATAAATGTTTATGCTATTGCTTTCTTCATAGCACATGAATATACCCTCGCATGTGCGTAAAAATAGGGTGGTGCTTAACTTTTGCACAGGTGTATATATGGTATTTTAATTTAATTTAATTGACTTTATTTTAAAGTTTTAATGCCTTAGGAGACGCTAATTTTGACGAATAACCTAACCTTGGGAATCGGTATATTTAAATATCATATGAGCATCGCGTCAATATTCTGGAGGTGATCAGACTTTCGAGTTCATTTGGTTAACAGAGTATGACATCTTACATATTGTAATAAAATTTAGCAAGCCAAAACGAATGCTACTAAAACCAGGAGCAGGACAGGAAAAGGTGACTAATTATGGGTTACATCGGACATATGGGTAAGAATTTCTCCACATGCCTTTCCGCCCACCACCCTGCTAATAATCTGCATCTGAAGATCGCTGGTGTCGCCGGATAGCCGCTTGATCTCTGCGTGGTTGACCTGGTTTAAACCCTTCTTTATACACAGAAGAGTCCATTTCCCTGCAGTCCATGAACCTCTCAAACAATTGCCTCGCTTGAAAGATCCACTGAGTGCATTAAGATGAAATGTTCATAATTTAAATATGGTCAGATGACTCTGTTGGACATCATAAGGAGTAAAGTGTGCAAATTGGTGTTATAAATGCAATAGGAAGGGTTGGCACTAAAATCCTGATGGGTTATCTAAGGCTATGCCTGACTGCAAAATTCTAAAGAAGAATCAAACTCTTAAGGGAAGTGTAATGCAATATAAAGGTTCTACAAGAAAAGACCGAGCTTTCTAAGAAAAATATATCATAGGCCAAAATGTTGTTAGTTGAAAAGTTGTTGGCCAGCCTTCAACTTAATTTATAATTGGACAGAACACCAGTTCAAATACCAACAAATGGAAAACCCCAATGAACTAATAGCTAACGGCTCAAAGGTCAAATTAACCTACTGTGTCCCAGAAAAGTGTAATGGTTATCTCGAAAATCACTTTTAAAAAGGTCAATTGAAACTGACTAAGTAATTGGTATCAAGGTTGAATGTTAAAAATAAATGTCACTTATTATAAACAATAGGTAAGGTAGAGACTAATGATAACAAACTGGCAACTAAATGGTGTACAGATTAAATACTGTAGTGATAGCGATTGAGTGCACTATCTGGCAATAATGCATATGGATACTTTGGAAACGTTGTGCTGATAACTATCCGGCAACAGTTAACAATGCTTGGATTCTGTATCGTAAATGATAGCGATTGAGCCCACTATCTGGCAACAACACTCAATTTAAATTCTATCTGGCTTTGATATAACTATAACTGCTAATGGGGTAACAGTGTTGACACTATCAGGCAACAGAATACCACGAGTACAATCCGGCAACGAATACCAAATAGAAAGTACTCTGATAATGTTCAAGCACAGAAAATGGGGACTAGCCTCAGCGACGTTGTCGGGCATACAAGAACTAAGTATGAATGCAATCCGGCAACAAGTACCAATTGGAAGGCACTGACAACAAACTACTGTCCTGAAATCTAACAAGTGAAAAGGAAAACTAACTCTACAAATTGACTAGAACAACCTGACACGGAACGCAATCATGAGCCGCTGATGAACCATGAGGTGCAATAGCAGAAGAAGATTACTTTGCCTGCAAAGCTATTCAAACGTAATAAGAATGAGGATAAGGACGCCAAAGAGACTTAAATTCTAAGGAAGCTGGTTATTGAATTGATTTAGTAAGGCTATTGATTTTAGACTGTTCTGAGGCTAACTTCTTAGGTTACAGGAGCGCGAACTCACTATTGAAATAGCCTGGGCAAATAAAGCAGATGTATAACTTAATTGTAAACCCTTTATGGCGAGGAATATTGTTCAAATGTGTTCTTGAAAACTCATTTAACCAGAATTCATCACAAGAAACAGTTTATACCCTGCTGCTTTGCTTTCGCACTTCCTGCTAAGATGGACATGCTTCCCCTTGGGACCTGAGTTAATGTGATACCGGACTAAGTTTTGACCATCCAAAGGGTGCTAATACCTAGAGCAAAGTTGTGCCAATTTGGAACTAATTTTAAAGTACCCAGTCAAAGTTTTACTAAATTAAACAGAAACAGCCAAGACAGAACTGATAAGCACCCTAGGCTTCCAACTAATAAATCCGGTTCACCTATCCTAGCTATAGCCTAAAAGGTGTGCGGCCGACTTACTTTAATAGAAATCTCTAGACTATGACATTTTAGTACTGAAGCAGTCGTTAAGACGGAGGAACGCCCCTTTGACAATGACCTAGCACTTTAACAAACAGATTTGATACATTCAATAAATGGCATCTTTTAATTAACAATCAGATACACTCCTAGTGTCGTATATTAGGTAATAACAATTATCGGTTCTGTACGTGTACTGTTGAAGTGTGCCTACATGAATGTAATCTTCATAAACTGGACAATAATTGGTTGTGCCTGGAATATCCGCAAGAAGAAGAAGTTTCGGTTTCTCTGTAATTTCAGATCTGGAAGCGTGACTTGTATTTTTAGCTCCAAATGCTGATTTTAACACAATGCATTTCAATTCATTTACTGCTGGACAATTTTAACATAATGCATCTCTTAATTAAATGTTACTGGCGAAATACGTGACTATCCGATACAGTCTGAAAGTTATACTCTTACTGGATTTTATACAATAATGATTAAATAACCAAGATGGCGGCCAGCCGGCCGTAAAACTTTAGTTACCTTTGAAATTGAGTGAATCACGTGACAATGTGGCTGACAGCAGAAAATGAGAGGAATCTGGTTCCATGAACGTAGCCCATAGCCACAAGGACTAATTATGCGAACATGTAAGAACATGGAATCAAATAATGGTTTAGAAAAAGCTGCTTAAAAATACAGGTTTAAGATCTGATAACAATTTAGTACAAGAAGGCGAAAATGTCAAAAACTAATGTTACCTGCTATTACAGCAATGAAACCCGCCTGCTTGGGCCATGCCATTGAGCGGTCCCTTTCTCCCACTGTGCAGTATGCAAACTATAACTATAACAAATAAGTTAGATATCAAATTTGTGACCAGAAAATAGGTCTTGTGCGCACATTTGGCACTCGGTTCTACCCAGCAAAGGCGCTTTCAAATTAAGTGACAATACAGCAACTTTCTGCCGGACAAAACACAGCCACGTTTACCAATTAATCAGCTGGGCATACAGAATCCGAGCCCACTAACATTTTACGTAAATAAAACTCAGAAAGCAACACACTGCCATACTGCACAACAACCGGCGAAAGAGAACGCTACTATTTTGGAAACTTCAACGTCAGACAAACTGCAATTGCCAAAATAGCAGTTTATATTCGGATTTGAAATCATGCTAACGTAAAGCTCACGATGTAGTCAGAGCGCTACTCCAAAATTGGCATGTAACCATTCCACTCTGAATTCCTTTTCGACACACACATCAGAAAGCATCGGTCTGAGAATCTGCGAGAAAGTAATTGAATAACTACCGGAAACTTGCACTGCACATCTGCAACACCTTCTCGCATCATCATTCAAAGAAAACCAAACGAATTCCAAGACACCAACCGTATGATGAAAATCTCAAAAGCAGGCTATCAGAATCGAGTGGTTAGCGTGTCTGGCTAGCTATTACTTGATATGCAAATCTGGAACCTAACAAAAGCCACGCCGTCTAAAATTCACGTTCGTCTCCTATGAATAGTATTTGATAACTATTCCTCAAGTGAACACATTCCAATAAAAATCTATCCAAGTAAATGCGTACATCTGATAAGCACTCAAATACACTCCAACTGTATCAAGCCCGTCGAACAGCAAATAATGTCATTTCACAAAAATGACCGGTAAACAAACTGAAGAGGAATATCTCTCCTATGTAAGGAGCACCGCAATCTAATAATGAAAATTGGTTCAAACTCACAGTTCAAATGAAATGTAAATTGACACAATCTCGAAATTCGATCCGGCTGCGGTTTGATTACAATATATACAATTAGCACCCTGTTGTAAATGTTTACTGTAGGTGTATGTGTTCCAGGGTAATTTGCAAAAACTTACAATGAAGTAAGTTTAGAATGTGAATCCAAAGCGCCATCTATGTAGTCATAGTTTGTATACGTTGTGCATTATACTAAATAAAGGCTACTACGATACGGTGTGCTACGTTAAATTACGTATGATCTACTTAGCCTGCTGGCCATGAATCGGCTCAGGGCGTCAATGAGTATCAGAAACATACTGCTAATTATTGATGAGTCGCTCTACCACTTGTTGATTAACTATGCTCGCCATTTGGGCCTACTACTACACGGTGCGCCAATAATAGTGGCTTTGTTGAATTATGTTATGTTATCAGCTGTTTATTAAGTTTGTTTATATTCATATACTATTAATAAAGCCTGCTATTTCACCCGATTTTTTATGGGAGTTTGCAAGCCTTTTTTAAAGGAGTTCCTCGGTGAAGTGTGTTTCACAAAAAAGTAGCAGCAGCAGCAGCAGCAGCAGCAGCAGCAGCCGCAGCAGCAGTAGCAGTAGTAGCAGTAGCAGTAGCAGTAGTAGTAGTAGTAGTAGTAGTAGTAGTAGAAGGAGTAGTAGTAGTAGTAGTAGTAGTAGTAGTAGCGGCGGCGTCGGCAGCGGCAGCAGCAGCAGCAGCAGTAATAATAATACTAGCAGCAGCAGAAACAGCAGCAGCAGCAGCAGCCGCAGCAGCAATTCCCTCCTTGACCCACTAAATAAGGGGCCCCCAAATCTAATTAGCCCTGGGCCCCAAATAAGCTTAATTCGGCTCTGCACGCAGAAGGCACGTAAAATACCTAACAACGATTTCCCGCATGTGGAATATTCCAAGCCTCTCTGCCTGGCGTATGCGCGACCTATAATTTATGTGACGTTACTTGTGACATGTCACGCGTATTTTAACCCTTTTAACACGAAAGGCTAAATACGAATCACCATCTACAATGCAAGAACTAATTAGTCTGTTGAATAATTTGAAGCTAACTTGATTGGAACCTATGGCAGCTTCCTCCTGTGGCAGCAACATATTTCTGTCAGATTAATTTCAAAATATCCAACAGCTAACAGGCATTGTTACCGTGAAATTGATATACTTGGAATCAAGAATTCAAAGCGTTAAACTGATAATCTCTTGACGTTCACAAACAATGGAGCAATGACTGGAAGGTGATAAAGCAGGACAGATAGGTGAAAAAGTTGTGCACTTTTTGAAGAAAGCATGAAAGTTTGCTTATAAGCGTGTATTGGTATGCTGACTCTAAAAGAAAATACGGTAACATTTGATTTGACAACTGTTTTCCCGCTTAAATTGTGAAATTCGAGATGGCCGCGATGAAAATATGCAAAAATAGTATTTTCGCTTCTAATTCTCATAGCAGTGTATTTTTTGTATTTAGGCATACGTTTTAAAGGTCGCAGATTTCATTTATTACCAATAGAATAGTGCTGGATTAAAAGAAATGGCAGTAATATGTATAGTAACTTTTTGAACATCCAAGATGGCTGCCACAGAGTGAAACATATACATTAGCATTCCTTGCTCTTTTCAAAAAGTGCACATCCTTTTCACAACCCGTCGCATTATTTTAGTCGCACTCATAACTAGTATAACTCATTCTGCCAATCTGTCTGTCTGTCTGTCTCTCAGTTCATCGATCTGTCAGTCTGTCTGTAAGATTTTTGACATTTCCGACAAAGCTACCTAAGTCGCAGCTAACGTGGGTCGTAGTTGTTTCTTATTATTCTAGGGTTAATTATAAATGTTTTCAAAAACGAAAATGGTAAACAGGAAAATGGCCTTCAGCTCTTCTCTAGGATGTATATCTGGATACATTCTTCCAACACAAGAGTCATGCATGACCACCATCCCTAGTCGAACAATGTGACAAATCAAGATAATAAATCAGATCTAAACGGAATATGTGAGAGCTATCCAATACGTCCTGTTGAAACACCGCAAGCTGACTTAAAATCTGCCTTAATTCACACACTAGATCTGAACGGGAGCTAATATTACAGCCACGCCCTTTAGTGAGTGTGCACAACGTGTGGTCCTGCCATACCTGAGAAGAAGAACTGCAGACAGTCACGAGGCTTGATGTAATATGGAATGTATACAACTCAGACAAGGTCGGGATGATGGCGAGACTCTTGGTGTTGCTGGAAATACATTGATGCAGAATTATCGTGCAGAAGGAAATGCACTCATCGGACTTTCGCTATATCGATTTTAACGTGCGTGTTTCCGCGCAGAATATCGTCTAGGCCTACATGGAATCGGCCTTGACTACTCTACATCTGTTTGATATATGTGTTAATGGCGTTAGTCCATTACTGTGAGTAATATGAATTAGCTGAAATAGCAATTTCAGATGTTGAGCGACGAATGAATTAATCAAATTATAACAAACCCTAAAAATAATATCCCACCTTCATTTCCTGACAGTGACGTAGCCAGGGGTTCGCTATTGGTGTGGGCGGGCGGACATGGTCATAGGGTGGATGACATGTGGGGATTCTCTCACCAGGCAGAGGTGGGGGTTGGGGATGAGGCTCGGGTGTTATCTCCCGAAATATTTGCTCTCAAATGATTTTTCCTGAATTTCTGGAGATGAATGTGAATCATCAGTTGGCTGTTAAATTATTATATATACAACCATTTTACTAATTTTCCCCAAAAGATTTCTTTAATTATTTTTTTTTCTTACGACAGTAAAGTAACTCTCAGCCTGTAGTTGCGTATGCGTGTGTGTGGGCGAAGTTGCTAACATATTACCATGACCCTGCTCGTCCCCGAGCCTATGGACATGGGCCGAATCTAGGGATGGATAAAGGAGGGATATCCCCCCCCCTGCTCGGTACGGATCCGGTTGTATTCCCACACCCCTCGGAAATTGCTAAATAAATGGCCCAAGGACCACAGTCCTCGCCTGGCTGCTGAGGAACTGCAAAGATGTTTAGATTAATTAATGCACAACGATTACTCTTGGTCAATCAGGAAAGCATAACTGTTGCCATAGACCAATGAGGGAAACGGTTAAGCATACGTGATGCCACTGGCTAACAAGATCGCGGGTTCCTGGCATTATTGACCCATACAGCAAGTGCTACAGACATAACTAACCAATGGATCAAGCACCAGTGGTCGATGTGGGAAGCATAGCTCATGCTATGGACAAATGGGGAAAAGGTCCTTGGCATTATCGACAAATGGGATTGACAAATGGTACAATCATCCCTGACACCAATGGCAAACAAATCAGGTACCATTTACACTATTGACCAGTGGGATAAGAAACGGTTATCAATGAGGAAAGTGTAACTGATTCTGTAGGTCCGTATGGATCAATGGGTCGAGGGTCCTTGGAAAACAAATAGGCAGGAAATCTGAAAATTTGTACGGGAAAACCAATGCATGTTAATTCTAGGCGTACACATGTCTGACAACACCCCCCCCCCCAACCCACACCCACCCTCACCTTATTAAAGAAACCGGAAAACACTGTAAGTTTGTGGTTTCAGATGTCGGGCAGCTGATTGCAATTTATGGCGGCGTCTTATGAAACATTATTCAAAGGTAATCAACGACGAATTCGTAATCGGAATCACAGGGATGTTAGATATGTTGGTTGTTACGCCAGCAGTACTTATGCTCATGTGTCTTTTGTCGGGCCACGTACATCTTGGAATTCCACGCGCATCTTGGTAGTATAAACAGTTTTGAATAAATTGGTGTCGTCTTAAATGACGCTTTTGTTTTGACATATATATTGTTTTATATGGTGGGTAAACAATTAGCGTATTGTGTAAATCTACATGTGTTAAAGTAAAAATCACCATTTTGACAGAAGATCAAATGTCTTGAATGACAGTTTGTAATCTTGTAAAGAAATTTGTTATCTTGATGCGAAATTATTTGTTAATGCTAATTTTGGAACTTGGTATATGAAATTCTTTGTTTTGAATGTAAATTTTGGATCTCGGTAAGAAATTATATGTGTTGAATGTTCATTTTGGATTATTTTTATATATGAATATTTTGTTGTGAATATTTTCTCATGTGTCATTACATAGAATTGAGCTACTGGGCATTTGTGATTCAAATGTTGAAATAATGCTATTTCACAACACAGACCTGAAGAAATAAATATTTGTCGTGCAGTGATTAACCAAAGGATGTAGTCTGAAGACTATGCAAGTCGTGGCTATATACATCAGAATCGCTAGATATTGAAATTCCAGCACGTTAGTGCCATCACCCTCTGCCGGTTATGATATCTTATGTAATGCCACTCCGCCGATATGTGTATGATGCAAACCGATACATGGAAAAAGTAAATGCATATTTCATCTAGATGTATTGCTAACCTCGCAAAGATATTATGTCACCTTTTGGCAGAAGTCAACATCTACGTATATAATACCCGGTTTTTTAAGAACTAACATATTATGTATATGCATACAATTAACCAGTAATTGCGTGTTTTATCCAGGGTAATTGCGTGTTTGATAAGATTAAAAGCACCGAAAATGTGCCAGAAGATCGGAGATCGTTAACACAGTATGGCTTGGATATGGAAGGAATATTATTAGTTGCACCAGTGTTTTGACGGGGCCACAGGCCGTTACCACACGCCCAAACGTTGTGTCTCCCGAGCGTAGCGAGGGGGATACATCTTATATAATTGTTTGCGCTTGTGGTAACAGCCTGTATCCCCGTCAAAACACTGGTGTAACGAATTTATTACCCCTCAGATGATTTTATCATAACGTGACAATATAATTAGACAAGCAATTCTTGAATTAGACCTCTCTAGGCTAGTTCTGCAAAATTGACACATTTTTCCTTGGCTGTACGGCAAAAACGGCGTCTATGGTCGTGTTCACGATAGAGAGTTAATCCGGAATATCATCATACTTCTGTACGGGCTTACCATAGACTAATTACTTCTACAATGAATTCTATGAGTAATTCATTTCACATCGTAACACGCTCGTCACGCGGATCATTATTATCACGTCAAGCAACAATGTACAAGATTGTGATCGATAATTATCTCGCCGTTCTTATTTATGGCTATGATTAATTTGTTGAGTAATGCATTCGCTATTCGACTACAAGTGTTTTGCGTGATATACATCCTTGCTGCAGCAACAGCTCCCGTCAAATTAGTATCAAAATATGCAACAGCGTTCCCGTATAGTTGTCTTGAAATTGAGTCACTTGAAATCTTGAAATTCAACAATTCCGAAGCGGGCGCGTATCCGCCATTTTAGCAACATGCATATCGTTATAATGAGCTTTATGGCTAGCTGCGCAGTAAGACTAAAACACGTTTTTCGCGCGGGGGGATACCGTGTGGTATTGGCCTCGCGTGAGGGAAATATCAGATCATCCATCCCTGATCTTGACCAATCAAATAACAGCATTTCGTCATGTGACATTACTGAGGGGTAATAAAAGTTTATCTACAATGTGGCAAGAAAGTTTCTCAAAAATACCTAAACTTGCCCTAATGTGTGCTTATCTTGTCTTTCCGCGTTTGCGCTACCCCCTTTCCGATAGTGACACCCTCCTCTGATAGTGATTTCAGGCGATTGGTATGCAGGGTGTGGTGGTATAGTTAGAAATGGGTCCGCAGGTTTTTTCACAGGCAATACTGAAACAGATTAATTTGTACTCATATTATCCAGTTCATATATAGACATGGCCCGGGTGTACGATTATGCAATGTTGCGAGACCCTGTTATGCTGTCTAACTCTACAGACAATGGCTTTTGTGGTGGATCGCCAATCTTCGTGAGTACATACGTAAAATGCAGGAAGTATATAGCTGTTATTACATTCGTAGTCGCATATTTGCACGAGTATTTCACCAGGTATTCTATATCAGCTTCAATATTTGCCAGAGTACGAAGCACAATCACGTATTTGGAAACTGATATAGAATACCTGGCGAAATACTCGTGCAATTATGTGACTAAGCATGTTATAACATATTTAATTCATACGTTACATTAAAAAAATGGGTTATGCTAATAGTAGGCTCTATGCTGTAATCAGGATTAGTGTAGCTTGATTTAGACCTAATAACAACTGACAGCATAATGTCACTCTGACCTTAACATGCAGCCAGAAATACCATAACTCGCGACTCATCTCTTATCTCCCGAGTAGGCAAAATGCCAAAATTATTGTACTAATCTATTTCATATCATATGTCTACTAGCCATCGTCTGCTAACAGGCGTTTACAAACCCATCGAGTAGGCCTACGCACTTCTAATAATGAGAATAGCAATAATATCGTCGTTTTATTTGGTTAAATCCTGCAATAACCAGAAATAAGTTCGAAAAACATTAGCAATCCACTGGGATTGTAACGCATATTCATTTATTTAACAGATTAGATTTTGAAACGGACATTAAAATGACGCCATCATACTGTATCTGCCCTGATATTTATCCCTGCAAAAATTTCCGTATTCGGTCTTCAGCCAACATCCTACAACTCATGGCGCTTACTACAGTGTAACGTTAACTGGAACACTGATCCTGGCACAGGTTACGGTTTAACGTTAAACAGTAGTAAGCGCAATGCATTGTGGGATGTTGGCTGGAGACCCAGGGCAGATACGTCAATAGTATGAAATAAATTCATGATATACTTTTCCCCTAGAATTCTGATGATACATAGCTTCAGTTCCAATAAAATCACACAGTTAACCTGCTGAATGTTTTGCAAGGTTTGCTGGTCATTCGGTATTAAAGGGCTAATAACAAGCTATTTTCATAACAATTTTAACCGAATTCAAAAAGGTCATTTAACCCATTGTGTCAAAAGCCCGTCAAAGCGCTTGAAATGTTACTCATATCAATCAACCCGGTAATAGTCAAAACATTCAAACTAATAGAAGACTATTTTTTAAACTTATCACTGAAATTGACAAAATAGATTTCTCAATGTTGTCTGGCAAATACACATTTTTAAAAATGCGTTTTAGGGTGGCTTGACCATTAAACAGGTAATGGTAAAAATAATTCTAGGTTTCTGTTTCGTCAATGTGAATTTTCAGGCCAAACGAAGGATATTTTTTAATTTAACTGAGCCATTCATTCCAGTTAAAAATTTAAAAAATAGTCTTATCTTAACCTGTGAGCACTGCAGATGTGTTTTGGCCGGATTGATTATTAAAGTTGACACAAGAGATGCTAAGATATAATAAATATTGTCTGGCAGCAACAGATTCCTGTAAAATTAGTTTCAAAATATTGAAAAGCTTTAAAATGGGAATTCTTGGAATTCAGGGTTCAAAGAGCTAATTATTATTATTATTATTATTATTATTATTATTATTATTATTATTATTTTTATTATTATTATTATTATTATTGTTATTATTATTACAGGATGTTCAGATGGCATGGAATAACACATGGCCACACTTCACTGAGTGTTTTCAGAACACCATCCTGATCCTGATACCATGTGCATGGCTTTGGCTTACATGTCCTTTCTATATCTGGTATCTCATTTCACACTGTCGATCAGAAGTAACACTAAGCAGGCTTAATGTAGCAAAATGTGTAAGTACAGGGAGTCAATTACATCATTAATCCGATGTATGCAATGAATTGTCATACATCCACACTACAGTTTCACACCAGAGCTCTGTGTCCTTGATTAACGAAAATTAACGAAGACCTATACAGTTAGTATAATAAGCGGTTTTTGCACTAAGCCCATCACATGGACCTACTAACACTTGGAAAAAATGCAACTCTGTGCAATCTTGGGGAACCATATTTCTTGGCATAGATCCAAGATGGCCGCAGCCGATATAGGTAACAAAAAACCACGGTCATATCTTGACTAATAATAGGCCGATTCTGATGAATTTGGTATACATTATGATAGTTTAACACATGTCCGATCAGTTAGAGACGTTTTCATTATCATCTAAGGTCAACTTCGCAAGATAAAGGGCAAGGTCATGGGTTTTTGGCCTAAAATAGCACTAATTTGCAAATAAACCTGGCCTTCTGTAAATAAATACCTCCTTTTGGCTCTATGATTTCAAGTCCAAGCCCAGAAGATCAAGGTCCTGATAGCTAAGTGCTGCACGGTGTGTATGTTGTTAGATTAATAAAGTCGAGTCTGTTAATATCAACGTTCAATGGCACACATTTCGAGATCATCTCTAAGTTTATTCAATACGTTTCGAATTCAAGAGTGAATGACTGTTTTTCAAAGAAGGTGACGTAACATGATGTTCATGATAAAAACCTGATTACCGATGCTGCATATTTCATCAAGCAGGAAATTAGAGAGACAGAACAAGTAGCATAAATGATATTTATCTACCACAACTGATCATAAACCATCGATAAACTTGAGTAAATGGTACGAAGATTGCAATGGTTAATAGAATGGTTGAAGAACCCAAAAGTGAATCAGAACAGATAAAGAAAAGGGTGTCTGATTTCAGTCTGTCATTTACAAAATCTGCCCACAGATATTTTCAAAATTGAATTCAAGATCTTTTCAAGGATTTTTACGGTCAACAAAAATATTTTTCAGGGATAATTTTAATTTCTGGCCTCCTTTACAGTACCTTCTATCTCCAGTTCCTCCCACATAATTCTTTATTATCACATTTTAATTACAACATTTTAGAACCAAATTACAAGGCATAAATAATTAATGTTTTTGAAATTTGTTATAAAGCATGACTGTTTTACTTGGTCTGCCATAGCCGCGAAACATTGACTATGACAAATTTAAGGGCTTTTCAAGGAAATGCACAACTATGCATATATTCACCTTCAAGGCCTTGAAAATAAAATACTTTTCCCAAGGATGTTCAAGGCAATGGGAATGCAAACGGTTGATCAGCAATCATTTATACGACGCTGTTAGCCAGAGGTGTACATATATACATCGATCAACTAGATCATGCGTTTTGCTAGATGTATTTATCTCTTTGTTTGAGCTCCCACCGTATGACCAGGTTATGGCATTTGAAAGCTTAGCTGCAGTTAGCTGATCTCCAGGGGTCATATAAAATGGCAATGAAGGCTGTGTTCGTCAATGAGTTGCGGATATATTTGATTACAATGAGGATGTTCTTACTGGTCACAATTATACACGTGTCATGGGTATCATAACAGATACCTCGTGTCAGCGATGAAGACACAACTGTCCTTAAGTACATGAGTGTTTCTGCAGCAGGGATAGTATGTACTGTTGATGTTAGTGATATAATCATGTCTTGCAAACCTCCACTAAAATCTCTTATGGCAGAGGTCAGGTTTGAGTGAATCGTTCTAGAAAATATGGATGTAAAGAGGTTTCAGTGTTTAGACACACTGGATAATTTCTGGTTATTTGAGTCCAAATCTACCGAGCCGGCAGGGTTTCATGTCTAATATTAGCACTGAGTATTATGTTGCGACCTCAGTTATATTTAATGCAATGGTTCTTCTTAATCCAGAAAGAGCTGAGACTGTTTATAATAGTACAATGCAATTTGTTTGTTTTGAAGCACTTTCAGCAGGCATGTGTTGTGCGGTGGTAATGCTTGATCCATCTTTCTTCCTAAAGGCATACAAATTAAAGACAGGCAAACCACATCAGTTTAAAAGCCAATTCATTCATCTTGAAGGTTTTCAACAGCGTCCTTCCTCGGAGCTGGTGGTGAAAATCGTGGAAGGTAGAGGTTGGGAAGAAACATAGGCAAAGGTTCATGCAAGAAAGTATTTCCCGAGGATCGTGGAAGGGAAAACGTACACAGACACCTCTCCTTGTTACAGCCCTGTGTGTTGCAATAATGCAACCAATGCTCCAGTTAACATACAATGATGGGAAACTGAAAAGTGAAGACGATGACAACAGTAGTTTGGTAAAAGATATGGCCTATGACTCATCATTTGAAACACTGCAGAAACATCAGATATATTTTAGTATGCAAGGTATTTTATAATCAGATAAACAACGTCACAATGTCGACAATGAAATGTTTTCAAAGCTTAAAGATCTTTATACAAGACTGCCATGGCTGTTGCATTGTGACCAGGGCATAGAAACAGGTTATGAATATATTCTACAAGAACTTCTAAATATCAGAATGTGAGAACAACACAACTTTGGCTAATGTTTATGATATTTGTCTCTACAGCGCGTATGCTTATTATAGCTGAAGGAACAGGAAATTGGGCATTGTATATTAAATTAACACATGATATGATGACATTTCTCACTAAATCAAGCCATACAACTCCTATCTGTCCAACCAAGCAACAACATTTGCAGTGATGAGAAGTCCCTCAAGTTAGAAAGTGATAGAGACATCAAGGCATTTGCAGAAATCTACTATCGATTAGTGTCTATTGCATATGCAGTTTGATCTAGTTGATAAGACTGTGTTTGGTTATGAATTCGCAACTGTATCATCTGCTCTATTCCATGAAGATGTAAAAATGACAAAGAGACGAAAATCTCTCTTAGCTCAAAATAGATCCAAGAATCCTATGTATAGACATTGTTGTGTCGAAGTTGCATCGAAGTTGTGGATGTGTGTGTCATTCTACATCGAATATCATTAGAGACAGTTTGTTCGTCTTATTTGGGTTATGTAACCATTAAGTACATGTATCTTCACATGTGTTTGATAGCTACGGAGGGACTACATCAAAAACTTTCAGCTGGCATAATTGTGAAGAGTGACACGCCTGCTCCTGCAATTAAAGCAAGTTTTTTGTCCAACAATTGAAATAAACATCCTTTCATTGAATTACTGGCAAATTATCTGACCAAAGGTGGTATAGCAATCGACAATACAGGTGATTGAATTACTACATAGGTGGGAGATCATTTTTTACATTCTCATTCCACTTGATTGATGCCCACCGGGGGCATACAATGAAGTTGATGTATCCAATGGCTTTCCTTTGCCTTTAACTGTGACTGTGGAGTTCTCGTCATCAGGATCTGATGATATCGGATATGTTTGTGGAAGTTGACGATAGAGCGTAAGTGTTCTTGCATTCCTTTCTTAAAGGTGCATTTGTTTCCCCCACATATTGGAGGATTTTTACCCTTTGCATGTGATCAGGTAGGTTATGTTCCTTGACTGGGAATTACCTGCAATTTCAGCTCTGTAAGTGAGATTGGTGTGGCTGCTTTGAACCATTTGCTTTGGTCCGTGATTTTGCAGAAATCACATTTGCCTTTAGGGCAAGCTTTGAACATGTGCTTATATGACGGTCTAATGTCATCCGGGTTAGGTAGATGGGCCCTGACGATATGGTCCTTGATGCCTGGCCATCTCTACAACAGAGTGGACAAGAACAATCTAGGGATAATGACAACAATTTAGGACAATATTCAGCGAGAAATGTTTTCATCACCATGGGAATCATTTCCTATGAATGCGGGAAAAAACACGCCTCCAACATATGCTCTGATGATGTCTACAGTAAGGACAGAAACGTCACAAAGTCTGAACCATCAGGAAGCTCTGACCACCAAGCCCAAAGCATTCATTCCAATGGTTTGGAAAACCAAGCTTATTTTCTCACATTTGGAGCCAATTTTCTGTCACATATTGGCTGCTAACCATGTTCCTTCAAACCAGGAACCGTATATACACCAGAAAAACGTTTTAAGAAAATCCCCGTCATAACAGTTCAGATAATCGTCTGCTCTGGACCAATGTAAAACAATGTCTCCATTATCAGCCTGTCAGTCATGCAGATGGCATTTTCAAAACAGATCGGCTCATGATTATGCTATAAAAAGAACCGATGCAGCAGTGTTGGGCTGTTCAGGCATTTTGTCTACAAACCAGTAGAAGAAGTCAGACTAATTGTCGCATGCATAGTTATTACAGCCCATGTATGTGATGAAGATGATGCGGATATTGTTATTGTTCGTAGGGATGTAGCATTTTCCAGTATCCATACTACTGTAAAGGTAACTTCTGGTAACACTGATGTACTTATTCTTTATCAACATGCCAGTGGTATGACAGACATATTCATGCAAACAAAACAACAATTCATTTCTATTAATGCTGCTACATGTAAGACTTTGCTTGGTCTTGAAATATGTACATGTATTCTGATTCTTCAGTTGTTGTCCGGCTGTGATCTGACATCAGTTATTTTCAGTATACTGTTACTTAAAACTCTGCAGTAATCAGAAATATTGAGGAGTAGTAGGTGCATTTGGTGATGACACCTCCTCAAAGACAGAGATGTTACTGCAGATGATGGCCAATTCGTGTTGACCCTCTACAGTGGGGTTAATAAGGTAAAGAGTCTTAATGAACTACGTTACCTGAATGTAAGATCAATGAAATAAGTCTCTATTGGACGTATGCTGCCAAAAAGCAAGCCGGTATCCTTTTATCCGTCACTGAGGGTATACTTGCAGGAAAATACATGGGTAGAACTAAAAACTATTTTGGGCAAGGAAGATTGTGGATTTAAAGTATCAGGTGCTTCATTCTTCCAATAATTACGTATAAAGAGATAACCCATGTTGTAAAACCAGTATCAACCCAAGTACCTACTGTACTGTTTTAAATGGGAATTATATGTAATATTATATTGGCGTATAGGTGGGTGGTGGTGGTGGTGGTGGTGGTGGTGGTGGTGGTGGTAATTACGATCTTGATGATGACTAGTATATGTAATTATTGCCGTATTATCTTGCTTAGCTTTGGTCTAATCATTCATGTAACTGTTACAAAGGGATTGCCCCTCAGTGTGTTTAATTATAACAAAACATAGTCCTTATGAAAAACGACTGTTGTACTGCTAAGATGTTACACTAACAAATGTATATAGTTCAAGTTCATTATAAGACAATTGAAAATTAACCTAACTGAGACACCTGGTGAACTTTTCTTTGATGTTGCCGCCAACGCCAATAAAGTTATCCTGTACATAGTACATACATTTATGTTGGTTTTTTAATGCAAGCAGCATCATTTATCAGACATCCCAAAACAATTTTAAAGCATTAAATTCGATGCACGTGAACATTAACTGATACATAGTACGATGCATTAACAGAATTCTAGCATTTTACTTAAATAATAACGCTTTCCTTTGATGTCTCCAAAATCAACTTTACCCAAGGTTGCACAGGGTTGCATTTTATGTACAGTTAAAGGAAACCAATATGTTGATGTTAAAGAAGAAATTCGTCTATTATATTAAATGTATGGGTTCGGCTAAAATCGTGTCGATTTCTATTGTACTAATAGTACAACTATTTGCTACATCTTCATCGGATTCCGTGCATCTCTACTTTGCGCATGCTTGCGATTCTCTGGCCCTGGTAGATGGACCAATGGGTGTCACACAGATCGGATGATCAGTCCGACCTACCCCAATGTGTCACGTATAAAACAGAACTCAGCACAACTCTTTTTATATGGCTACATTATAGATGAATGTTCCGATATTAGTATATCTGATAAACGAATTCTCTTCTGCTAAGCTAATAAAATAAATGGATGGCTCCACTTCTATTTATGCACCGCCCATCTCTAGCTAACGTGTGTAGGAATCGATTTACATACTTCGAATCCAGAATTCTCAGAAGCCAATTTTTACGGCATCTAAGCTGTTCATTATTTTGTAAATAATTTATTTGCCTATGGCAGCAACAGCGTCCAATCAAATTAATTTCAAAATAGTCAGCAGAATGATTATTAAATAGTGACGACATACAATTCGTACAGCTTGACTTACTATTCTAGGTTCATGATGGAGTATTTCAATCAGTTATGAATGTGACGTCAACCAATACATAACGTATTTGATTATGTCGGCAATACTTGAGTGGCAGATTATACAACATGTTAATGGGCAGATCCATTTCTATCTATGCCTCGCCCTAGTTAACGTTCACTAACTGGTACGTGTTTTAGAATCGATTTGATATTTTGAAATAATGAATTCCCAAAATCCAAATTTCAAAATAGCTTATACACGTAAGCAGTTTAACTATTTTGAAACTGATATGACAGTGGGCCGTTGCTGACTCGTTTCAATGTTAAATTTTGTGATGGAGCTGTTGCCGTTTTTGTATGTGATGTCAGATAAACTGCGTCGCATTTGATTATCACGTCAGTTCATGTATCAATTCATGAATCCATTTCCTCACACAATCATATGACGTCATAATCAACTATGCTACGTGTATGCTGATGTCATAATCATGACGTCGTGAATGATTCGATTAAGCCCATCTTTAATGCTTAATAGTCCGACTAGTTGTAGGAATTGTATGTTTTTGCTATTTGAGAAACATGCTGTTGAGTATTTTGAAACTAATTTGAATGTGCGCTGTTGTTGCCATAGGCAGCAACAGCACCCAGTCAAATTAGTTTCAAAATGTTCAACAGCTTACCTGTATAGCTTTCTGGAAATTGATAGTCAGGAAGTTCAGAGATCGTTCGATCCCAACACGAGCGACGTGTGGGTTGAGCTTAGCTAGAGATGGGTGGGACCATAGCTAAAACTGTAAAGGTCCATTGAGCGACAGGTCAGATCACTCAATCGTGCCACCTCGCCCCGCACTGGTGAGTGACAGTCACGTTGTTCCTTATCAAGATGATATAAAACTTTAGATAACTTGGCAGTGAGACACATATCGGCGGATGATATATTCATTGTGATGTCAGGATAGGCGTGCACATTAACTAATGACGTCACATTGGTACTATGCATAAAGTGAGGACGACATTTTGCCAATGGTCGTGGACATGTTCTCACACATTGACAATCGTGACATTACTACTGTTCCCTGCTTGCTCATACCCAATATAATAGTGCATAGAGATTCTAGATTTGTTAAGTAGAATAATGACTAAGATAACAGTGTTGTTGTTGTTGGTGTTGTTGTTGTTGTTGTTGTTGTTGTTGATGTGGTGGTGGTGGTGGGTGTGGTGGCGGTGAAGGTGGTACTAGTAGTAGTAGTAGTAGTAGTAGTAGTAGTAGCAGTAGCAGCAGCAGCAGCAGCAGCAGCAGCAGCAGCAGACAAAATGAACGCACTCGTTTATTTAGCTCTGTAATTGCTGCCCGAATTTGCTAGGTCTAGCGCGATTTTGTAGATAAATTTTATACATATATTTAGTATTAGTATTTCCTTTCAAACTTTATGTTTAATTTGTAAATTCTTGTCTTGGTTGGAGCGGATTTTGTGTCTCCGTTTTCTAAAGGCACTCCTCTTAGCTGGCGGTTTCCGCCATTTAATAGGTCTCCTCTTACTGTGGTCAATGCAATACATTTCTGCCCGCGCCAGTGTGCTATTTCTATTAGTTCGTTGGCTAGCTCATTATATTTGGCAAGATCGCTTGAGTGAGTAGATTTAATTCCTTTGTCATTTGTAAGCGCGAGCCTAGTTCCTTGATTATATAAATCTTTATAGTCAGTTGGCTGTCCCCGGTCAACTCGAACAGACTAACAAATATATGACTGTACTATCTATTCATATATTTGTTAGTATACTTTAATCGGTTTGGTGTTAGGGAACAACGTAATAAGTGGTTCAAACTAACAAATATATGACTGTACTATCTATTAGTATATTTCTTGGTAGACGTCAGGGTTTCAAAAGGGGACACTATTTACTTAGTGTTTAGCTCTTTCTCTGACGTCTTGGTATTATATATTTGTATTATTCCCCATTATATACTGTAGTAGTATTGTTTTCCTCTTTTTTTTTAAAAACACCATGGCAACCTCCTATATGCGTATCCTGAGTTTTAAAATCACGACAAATACTTGGGGAGTTTCGGCAATTGAGATGTATCATGGGTTGAAGGAAGTAGTTGGGGCAGGCCCATAGGTCCTTCAAGGTCTCATTAACATTTCCAAATCTGTATGGAATGTCACTGTGGTTAATGAAAGTGTGAAGGAAAAGTTGCTCGACGAGGTCCTTGTCGTGAAGGGCGAGGTGTGTAATGTGGAGGAAATAGAATCTGATCGTTTATTAGTTAAGATGAAGGTTCCGTTAGAGATCCCAGATAAATGGTTTATGAATGAATTGATCAAGTATGGAAAAGTAGAAAAAGTAGAACACGAAATCTATCCATTTGATCGAACCTTAGAAAATGGCATCAGAGGAATTTGGTTTGAAAAGGTAGAACAACCTCTCCCAAGTAAGGTCATAGCAGATGGCCGATTTATCTTGCCATTATGTAACAGTGGCAAATCAAAGAGTGTAGAATCTGCTTAAGCACAGAACATCTTGCAACAGATTGCCCTAACAAAAACAAATGTCTAGTTTGTGAGTCATCTGATCATTTTAAGTGGTGATGCCCGCAGAACAAATCTGTCAAAAAGGGTGCTGATAAAAGTGCAGAAGAAATTGTGTCAAAGTAAAATGTCATAGAACCGGTAGTTGCTGAGATTGTAGCTGAAGTCAATGTTAATGAGAAACATGTTTCTAAAGAAAATGTCATAGAACCGGTAGTTACTGAGAATGTATCTGAAGTCCATGTTAATGAGAAGCATGGTGAAAAAGCTAAGAACCCAATCGCTGTAGTTGCAGGCGATGAAATAGAAGTTCTAGATGAGGGGCTAAGTCTTACTCCAGTAACAAGTCAATCTAAGTCTGATGTCAGAGAGGTTAAGACGATGATCACTACCCTCTGGAAGAAAGCTTTAATTGAGGACAAGTAAAATTCAGGTCGCAAGATATTGAAACTAACTTTGTTTTCTCACTGAGTACAGTCAATCTAGATGATTTAATTAATATAGGGAAAGTAATTGGTGTCTCGGATCGATTGAGTGGATCAAAGCGACAGAAAGATGGAGACAGTTCTGAATCAGAAATAGAGGAAAGTGATATAGAAGACGATAATATGTCAGTGGCTGAATCCGATATATCCATTCAAACATAGAGTTCTAAATCCCCCGATGAAATGGTCATGTTCAGGTCAGAGGCAGAAGAGGTGCTAGTTCTATATGTGACTGCAAAAGGGGTTAAATATAGGCATCTGCGTCATGATTCAGATATATTAAAATATAAGCATTTGGAAAATGTTGCACTAAGTAGTACAGAGTTTGAGAGTAAAGTAGATAAGTGGTATAAGAGAGGATCGAAAAAAACAAAATCTAGTTAGCTTAATAATGGCGGTTGTACATATGATTTTATTACTTTTTATGCTAATTTGTACACTCAATTGTAGAGGCTTAAATAGTGACATAAAGCAGCGTCACTTACTAGATACTCTGAAAAATGAGCAGATTGACATTGCATTGATACAGGAAATATAGATTCAGAAGTCAGAAGTATACGATAATTTAGAAAAGATTTTTGGACCCAGAATATGCTATTCGTTATCTCAAGATAATAGTGCTGGCGTAGCAAATTTTATACTCCCTCGTTGTTCATCCTATGTTAATATAATCTATTCAGTATCAGATGGAAATGGTCACTGGGTGAGAGTCAAAATAGATATACAAAAAACACGTTTCACGTTGCTGTGTGTATATGCACCTGCATCTTATCAACTACGTCGTAATTTTTTTAATGAGATGTCTATAGCAGCACTAGATAACATCACTGAGAACTTAGTAGGTGGTGACTTTAATTGTGTCATAGATAAAGAAAATGACAGGAATGCAACTTCAACTTATACTGATACATCATATAGACTCTTAAAACAAATCTGTGATAATGGAAATTTAGTTGACACCTATAGAATATCAAAACCTCACGGTAAAGATCTTATATGTTTTTCGGCAGATGGTAAAGTTGGTTCAAGTATCGAATGTATGTGAATAGGTCGTTGACAGGGTACTGGAGAGATGTTAATATTAAGCGAGTCGCATTCTCGGATCACAACATGGTTTGTGTTACCTTTGGCAATGCTGACTGGGTAACAAAAGGGGGCGGTTTTTGGAAATTAAACACAACGCTGTTGGGAGAAGAATTTTATAAGAATAATATAGAGTTGTTGCCAGCATTGGATTAATAGGAAAGCATCATATAAGAGCACATTGCAATGGTGGGAGGATGCAAAACTGGATTTAAAGTATGTTTCCCGACAGTATGCTATTATAAAAGCACAGGAAATACGAAAACGCAAGAAAACACTTCATCGATCACTGATGAAAAATAATGCTAAAGTAAATAAGGGTGAAGATAATTATTATGAATTACTGGTTAAAATTAAAAGTAAAATAAGAGATATAGGACAATATGAGTTTGAGGGTGCAAAAATTAGAGCAAGAGCCCAGATACATGCAGAATGGGAAAAGCCAACCCGATATTTTTGCACATTAGAAAAAGCACAGCAATAAGGTGATGTGCTCATTAAACATGCTGGCTGGTTCAACCGTCTTTACCAACAAGGAAATGAGTACTATTGTATCCAATTACTATGAGTCATTGTACAAGTCAGAGGGTATTGATGAAGATGCAAAATTGGATTTGCTAGCAAATATAGACAAAAAAGTGTCAGACACAGGCAGTGAATTCTGTGATCAACCCTTAACACTAGAAGATTTAACTCAATCCCTTAAATGTATGAAACTCGAAAAATCACCTGGGTGGGATGGTCTTCCAATTGAATTTTACCAAACCTTTTTGCACCTTGTAGGTCCAGTAATGTAAGAGTTAGCCACTGAATTTTTTTAGAAAGGCCATTTACCACCAACTATGGCTAGGGCATACGTAAGGCTAATATATAAACGAGATGACAGACGTCTAATTCAGAATTACAGACCAATTTCTCTACTATGTGTAGACTACAAAATAATATCCAGAGCACTAACATTGAAACTTGGTAGTGTTTTAGAAGAAATTATTTGAACAGAGCAGACATGTGCTGTACCGAGGAGGACAATTTTAACCAATACCATGTTAATAAGAGACCGTATACAATTGGTTGAGAAGGATAGCATCCCTTCAGCTGTGATTGCCTTGGACAACGAAAAGGCATTTGACTGTGTGGAATGAGATTTCCTTTTTAATTCTTTGCAATCATTTGGGTTAGGCACAAACTTTATTAAATGGGTTAAGATTTTAAGATTGTGTTAGACAGGGATATTCCCTATCGCCATTATTATTTGTTATTGTGATGGAATCCCTTGGCATAGCATTGAGGCAAAATAATAACTTTCAAGGCATATGTATTCGTGGCATAGAAAGACCACTTAAGCCGTCACAATATGCTAATGACACAACTGTGTTTGCTAGTTCAAACAATGATTTAACAGTTTTAAAACCAAGTACTAGAAAAGTTCCAAAATGCGTCTGGTTTGAAAATCAATAAAAGAAAATCCAAAGGATTATTTTTGGTGCCATGGAAAGAGCGGAATGACCAGCCACTTGAAATCAATTGGTCTAATGATACCATTAAGATTTTAGGCATCTATTTTAGCAGGAAGCCGAATACAACACAAAATTAGGATGAACAAGTATCTAAGCCTAAGAGAAAATTAGAAAATTGGAAGCATCGTCATCTTTCAATTTTTGGTAGAGTGTTTGTTGTTAGTAACTTGGTATTATCTGGGCTATGGTATACAGCATCCGTTGCTGTTACACATGCGAAAACATAGAAAATTAGGTTAAAGAGTTGATGTTGTCATTCACATGGGATGAAAAGAGTCATTTAGTTTCCCATCGTGTTCTCAATAATACTAAGTTAGAAGGAGGACTTGATTTAATTGATATTAAAGTGAAATGTGTTTCTTTGAGGCTACACTTTCTGAATGATCTTATTACATCAGATGCGATGTGGGCTTGTGTTTCACGATCTCTCGTGGAGAGAATTGTAGAACCATTTCTGGCGGAGTGTGTTTTTACCTCAAAGAAGCCACCTCCGAATAGCCAAATGATACCAGATGTGTTTAAAGATCAAGTTAAGGAGGTTGAAATATTTGACAGATTCATGCCTCCACCTACGTGCTGGTAGGAAGTACTAGAACAGCAATTGTGAGGCAATAGTAATATATGTTATAACAATGCAGTACTTTATCTAGCGTCCTTTGCAAAATATGGCATTCAACGTTTGTCCGATATGATACGCCCTCAAACAGGTAGATGGATTTCAATGCAAGAAGTAGATAGAAAAACACATATGAGGCATATAGATGTCCAGCAGTTAATAAATAAAATAAAACATGCTGTACCAATTGAATGGCTTCGTCTGCCAAATGTAAATCATAATAGTTTGACTCCGCAACCTGCACTTGTTCTTGATGATGAAATGTTAAAATACGAAATGAGATCCAAAGAATGGTACCACGTTATGAGACGAAAATAAGTAACACCTTCCATAGCAATTAAGATGAGGGGATGACTCAAGCTATAAACCATCCAGTTGGAAAAATGTATGGAAAATGTTACATTCTCCATACATACCAAATATGGCTCATAATTTATTGTGGCGATTACTACATCGACGGCTATGGGTGGGACACTTGACATACAAGTGCAATATAATGACTTCTGATAGGTGTTACTTATGTCAAACAGACGAGGAAATAATCGAGCATTTATTTGCAGAATGTCCAATATCGTCACAATTTTGGGAGTATATCAGCCAAATCTTCGCACAATTTGGAGCTAAGCCCATTGTTCTAGAAACACATGCAGTCTTATTTAGAGAATTTGGATCAGGCGGTGTAAATATTGCAAAGTCTGATAAGATTATTTTAACAACAATGCTAACCATAGATGTTTGGGCCATTTGGAAACATAGGTGTGCGCAGATGAAAAATCCATCTATGAACAATCACAATAGAGCAATAAAGGCAATATTTCATTCATTGCTGCTGAATCATATTCCTTGCGAATATTTTAGATTAAAACAGCGTGGTAAAGAAAAAGTATTCAAGGACATATGGTGCAAAACAAACATGGTTTCAATAAAGTTTGGAACTGTAAAGATAAATGAGCCTGCACTAGCGTAAATCATTCAATTACTACAACTGTTTTATCTGTGTCTTTTAATTAAGCTGTGTCTTGTAATTCATTTTAGTCTGTATTTTGATATTGTTACTTCATGTTAACAAATAAACAGACTGGGGTAATTTAATAATCAATCGATAAAGTAAGTTGCCATTGAATTATAAAATAGTTTAGAAACTTGCACAGGGTTTTATAGGGTTATTTGTTCCCTGGTAATTTACAAAGCCTTACAATAAAGTAAATCGAAAATGTAAACAAGAGCGCCATCTATGTTTCTGTAATTTTCCTGCCGACTATATGTGTTATACTACCCAAATGCTACTACGCCCGCTGATCTTTAAAGAATCAGCCCGCTGGCGTCAATGATTGACTTATTTGTCATTGATTGACGAGTCACTTTTCAATTGTTGGACAGTTGCACTCGCCACACGGGCCTACCACCACACCTGGATTGAATAGTAATGCCTTTGTTAGGTTTTGTTTTGCTATCAGATCTTTATCAGCTTATTGTTTTGTATCTATACCGTTTAAGCGGTATCTATTAATAGATTGTATTAATATTCGTTAGTTAGATATGTTATTTGTTTTTTGGTTTTGGTTTTGGTGTAATATTAATCAGGCTTACTAGTTCACCAGTTTTTTTCTGAGGGTTTGCAAGCCTTTTTAAAGGAGTTCCTCCGTGAAGTTTGTCCGACTGCGTCAGCGTCGGATTTTCCACAAAAAAAGTAGTAGTAGTAGTAGTAGTAGTAGTAGTAGTAGTAGTAGTAGTAGTAGTAGTAGTAGTAGTAGTAGTAGTAGTAATAAACACGCGTTTCTTTGGCTCTGCTATTAACGTCAGTTTTAGTCGGATTCTACTGCTCTCTATGATTTATTTGCCCAGAAGCAGTAAATAATCAGGCAGGTGGGCGAAGCACGGATGTGACTGAACCTAAAACATGCCAAGAGCCTGAATCAGCCACTGCGGTGGAAACAGTCCAGCCACCAACCAGCTTAACCCTTTCACGACGAAGCCGGCCAAAACTGGCCTTTGTAGTGGTCTTGAGGAATGTTCATTTGCAGGCCAAGAGAAGACCATTTTTTTTAATTCACCACTGGAATAACCGAGCCAGTCATTCCAGTGGTAAATTTTCTAAAATAGTCTTCTCTTAGCCTGCAAATGGGCATTCAATAGGTAAATATTTTAATTTTTTGAACAAATTTAGTCATTAAAGGGTTAAAGATGGGAGAGAGATCATGGACAATTGTGTAGATGATAAAAAGTTAGAAAATGTCAATGATAAGGAGGCTAGCAATATCGAGAACAAGTCCAAACTCACGCATCAAAAGGACTATTCTAGCTCGGATTCTGAATTAGAAGATTCTCAGGATATGTCTTTTGACTATGATGACAGTGTATCCATCGCAGAGTCCGATACTTCAGTTAATACACAGGTTTCTCAGAGCGGTGAAATGGTTCTTTATCGTGCAGAAATAGTGCAGGGGTTGATTCCCTACATCACCAAAAAAGGGTGTTAGATATCAACATTTGTGCACTGACTCTGACGTATCAGCATCTTAAAATTGTGGATCTAAAGCGGTCTGGGTTTAATGAGAAATAGACAAGTGAGCAAAAAAAATCTCAGCAAGAAAAACAAATTGCAATCTTTCTTATTCATGATACTAATATGCACACTTGGCTGTAGAGGACAAAATTATGAGATAAAACATCGGGTTTTGCTTGAAGATCTGAAAGACAAAAATATTGAATATTATCATGTTGCAAGAAACAAAGTTACAATGTCCAGGTGTTTTAGAAAAATGTAAACATTTAGCAAATGGCGAATTATTTTATTCAGTCGCCACAGAACCAAGTTCAGGTGTTGATATCGCGCTCCGGGTTAAATGTTTAAGTTCTGTCGATATTATTAATTCATCATCGGACACAAGTGGACGTTGAGTTACGGTCGTTGTTGATATAGCGGGATCAATTTATTCTCTGTTGTCTGTTTATGCACCAGCTTCCCATAGACAGAGATGTCAACTTTTATCCGACCTTTCCTCTGTGATCAGTGATAATTCTGATAGCATCATCATCGGCGGTGATTCTTAATGTGTTATGGATGGAAGACGGGACAGGAGTCCACCTTTTACTTACAGGGACACATTCCACCTTAGATTAAAAGAAATTTGCGATACAGAACGTTTATTAGACGGTTATCGCATCTTATGTCCTGAAGAATGGATCTTCACATGGCACTCTGCTAATGGAAAAAATTCCTCTCGAATCGATAGAATATATGTCAATAGATCTTCGAGATGGAATCTAGTAAGTACTGGGGTGTATCCTGTCACATTTTCTGACCATGATATGTTTTTCACCGACTTAGATAATGCAGATTGGATAAGTCATGGTCCCGGCTTCTGGAAATTGAACAATCAGCTTTTAAAGGAATTAGAATATCATCGTTGCATTAAAAGCGTCTGTGAATTTAAGCTTCAGAATCAACATCTCACGAGAGTTTTGAGAAGTTTAAAAGGGCTTTGCAGATATCACCATACAAAATTCGATCCGAAAAGCGCAGACAATTCGTAAGGAAGCTAAAGCCCGTGAGTGCTTATTAACATTGCTAACCCGCAATGTTGCAACCGGTGATATTCACCTTACGGAATAGCTCAATGGTCTAAGATCTAAACTTTCTAAAGCTAAGGGTGCAATAACTAGAAGTAGAGCACAGATGTATACTGAAGGGGAAAACTCACACATTTTTGTTTCAACCTCGAGAAAGCAAAAGGCGTTGATAGGTTAATTAGGTGCTTAGATGATAACAACAATCAGAAATGTTCATCTCAACATGAAATCACGGACACTTTTGAGACATATTATCAGGCCTTATACACAACAGATAAAAATAATGAAAGAAAGTCATCTGAGACGTTAGCTAAAGATAAAGAAGCTTTCTCGGATGCGAGCAGTAACTTCTGCGATGCAACATTAAGATTAGAGGATTTGGGTTCGGCTCTAAAATATGAAACATGACAAAGCACCAGGGTGTGTGGCCTTGGTGTTGAATTTTATCGGATGTTTCAGTATCTTTTGAAACCCGAAATTTTTAAAGTTGTGCACGAAATTTGTTCACAAGAAAAGCTTCCGCTTACAATGTCTCAAGCTTATGTGAGACTTTTTTTTTTAAAGGAGATCGTGGTTTATTAGCAAATTATAGACCCATTTCACTTCTATGCATAGATTATAAAATCATTTCGAAATCTCTTGCGAAAAACTCTCAAGTCTCCACACATACTAAACCTGCTCTATACCGGGCAGATCAATTTTAGCCAACGCCTTTTTAATCAGAGACACCCTGCATTTTGTAGAAAAAGAGCAATATTCCCGGCACTATTAGTGGTTTAGATAATAAAAAGGCCTTTGATAGACTTGAATGGAATTTTTTTTTCAAATCACTCAGTCACGTTGGTTTAGGTCCAAATTTCATCAAATGGATTTATATCTTACATAGTAATATCAGTAGTAATTTTCTTGCTAATAATTATATTAGCAAACCAGTAATTTTAGGACGCGGTATAAGGCAAGGCTGCTCACTGTCCCCTTTATTGTTTATAATAGCGATGGAGTCCTTAGGTCGACCATTATGGAAGACCCTATTTTCAAAGCATCGAAATTGAAGGGGTGAACAGACCCATAAAGGCGTCTCAGTATTGTGATGACACGACAGTTTCTGCTGGGTCTACTTCTGCTTTTGAAACTTTTGATCATATTTTAGATGACTTTCAAAAGGTCTCTGAGTTGAAAATTATTTTAAAATAAATCAAAAGGGTGATTTCTAGGCAAGTGGAAGAGCAGATAGGTTCAGATTCTCAACATAAAATGGACAACTGGGTCGATAAATATACTAGGTATACATTTCAGTAGGATGGTTGGTGGAAACGCTGAACTGGGGCCGTATTCAGAAAGCGTGCGTAACTTAGGTACATGCCTAAGTTACGCACATATTTACGGCCCCCTACTTATTCCGTATTCACGAAGGTGTCAAAAAGCATAAGTGGGCGCGGAGCTCTCTGGGTTTTTGAGGCTCGAATCAGCTGTTCACGAGCGCCGCTTATGACGCGAACGAGGTCACAGCTGTCAAATCTTTCTGTAGACTGTGTAAAATTATCACAACATTACTTAACTTCATGTTTCATTCGAAAGGTCAGACAATACATGTATCTGCAAGTCCCGCTACACACGCCATCACCGCCCCCACCCCCACCCACCACCCATACCCCCCCCCCCCCCTCCACCCACCCACCCACTCCCCATCCCCCACACACACCCTGGTATGTCTGTGGCGAAAATTTCAAGCCTACATACGATTCCAAATAATCTAATCCAAAACAGGTTTCACAGTTCACGAGCAGAACTTATGACGCTTGAAACAGTCAAAGTAAATTTCGTGCAAGAGAAGAAATTACAGACTTTCTCCCTCCAGTTTTGTCACATTGTACAGATAAAAAGTTTTCAGATTTTCTGGAAATTTTTTTTCCCAAATTTGTTTTATCACTGATTTTTAGTTATCACTGATACAGTTGTGGAATCTTAATGTATGGTCACAGTCTTTCCTAAGTGCAAACACCCTCCCACCCCACCCACCCCCACCCCACCCACCCCCCACACACACGCACGCACGCACGCACACGCGCGCGCACACATGAAGAGCCTGCTCAAAGACAGTTGTGGTGTACGGTCACATTGGATGATTCTAATCTGTCACTCAACTATATGATGCCACATATGTAGGCTGACATCACAATCGAAATATGTAATTAATGACGTACCCAAGTCATGAGCACCCAGACAAATTAGTTTCAAAATATTCAACAGCTTACATGTGCTGTATACCTGCATAGTTACTATGATATCATGGACAGGTTCGGCTTTTGCAATGTTCTAGCCAATAAATAGATTAGCCAAATACCATTTTTGTTTACTTCGATGGCACTTATGAACCATGAAAGGTAGGTCAAAAACGTGTTCAGTGAATCGTAACAAGTAGGTCACAACTTTTCATACGCTACACACCTTCAGCGTATAATACATCTATACGCCAGGTTTAGTTCCAGATGTCAAAACTCTTGAAACTATAGCCCAGACTAACATGTTCTGTAATGTTCAATGAGCCATGAAAAGTAAATCAAAGGTATGTCACGATGACCTATTATTTATATACCGTACACCTCCTCTCTATGATGCATCAACATATCAAGTTTAGTTCCCGTATACCAAAAACTCTTGAAACTACAGTCACTGCCCGGACAAAGATTTTCCGTAATGTTCAGTAAACCGTGAAAGATAGGTCAAAATTAGGTCACGCTGACCTACTCTTCACACTCTGCACCTCGCCTGCATAAGATGCATCCCCGTACCAAGTTTCATGGTCGTGCATATAAGTCATGAAACCATGGCCCGGACAAGCTTGTAGAGGGCGAATGGACGGGCAAGGAGGTGACTATATGCGAAATGGTCCGGTAAGTGTACGAACTGTCTTTGATGGATTTACGATTTAATAAATATTCTGCTGAATAGGCATCAACAGCACCAAGTGAAATTAGCTTCAAAATATTCTACAGCTTGCCTCTATAGAAAATTTGAAACTGGGATTATGAAAATTCAGGGTTCACAGTATATTAATTGATCCAAACACGCACACAGCATGGGCGGAGCTTAGCTATAAGATGTGTGGATCAAAGCTAGAATTAGATCCCTCTATTGCTTTTAAAGCTCAGTTTATCTCACTTCTGACTGATTGGAAACAGCAACCGCGTCCAATCAAATTAACAAGAGGTCTGTGACGCACACCTGGACAATTAGCATTTTAACTACCGTATTTGCATGTAAATAAGTACGATGGATAATTTTCGAAAAAACCAAGATGGTCCCAAAGGGAATTGACCAAACAAGATTATCGTTTGATATGTTGAAGCATTCAACCCAAGTTTCATTGAAATTGGGCCATTAATTAAGGAGTAACGTTTTAACCATTACCACCCTGATGTTAATATTCAATCTTTTACTATGTCAATAGCAATGAAACCGGTGTACATTTTTCAACAATTTTGGTGGATTATGTTTCTGTCTTTAAGACAGCATCTTACACCAATTTTGTTGAAAAATGAACACCAAATGTTGAAATCAGTGTGGCAAGGGTTAAGGGGTTTTGGAACATTTTCAAACAATCCACCAAGCCGTTAAAGAGATACGTATGACAAGTTCTGGTAAGATTTTCATAAAATCTATGATTTTCACCCCAAAACTCGGCATGGTTGTTATATGGCGTAAGCTACGACCGCATTTAGGCACCCGCGTAAGCTACGCACCTTTCGTGAATACAGATTTACGTACATGTTTGGACTTATGTATAGTTTACGCACCTTTTTGGACGTAAGTACTCTTCGTGAATACGGCCCCAGGTCTGATAGAATATCCAAAATGAAGAAAACAATAAATTCATGGAAATGCCGCCGTTTGACAATTTTTTAAAAAGCCGTGGTTAATCGAAGCCAAATGTAAATTACATTCAGCTGAATAAATTTAACATTCAATCTAAGCCGCTTCCTAATAATAGGCTGTAACTATTTAGCCTGTATACGCATAGTTGTGTTTGTCCCGGGATAACTATGGCAGCTGTCTTTCAAAGTAAATTGTAATATTAGAAATCGTTTGTTAAATTTAAACCCACTTCAACTATGTAGGTTACGTAGAAATTACATATTCCTCACTGACATTACCCTCAATCCCTTGCCTCACTGACATTATCATCAGTTTCCTTGCTGTCATGTGACAAGAAAACTCTTTATCATTGTACATTAGTTGCAAAGTAGGTTCATCACTGCTGATTTGCCTGTTAGGAAAACTCACCAATTCATTTGGTATAGCTCGGTATACCTGGTTCAGTAAGCGCATGGCATCTATTTGCCTTAGTTTCCCTGAGCGTAGTGTAATATATTGGTGTTTACATTTTAGAAATTATCCTGTGGAACGCTAATTATTAATTAATTTTTCCGGGTTGACTGTGTGTCTTAAATACGCCCGATCTCTGTGTTTATTTCTCAGTCTGCGTTCGCATGAGTGTTTGTAATTTCAATGGCATGTTATTCAGTTAGTTGCTTGGAAATTTTAATGGTGGTAGTAGTAGTAGTAGTAGTAGTAGTAGTAGTAGTAGTAGTAGTAGTAGTAGTAGTAGTAGTAGTAGTAGTAGTAGTAGTAGTAGTAGTAGTAGTAATGTTGTTGTTGTTGTTGTTGATGATGTTGCTAGTGTTGATGATAATGTCAGTGAGGTGTATGTAATTTCTGTCTTCAGATCTTGATTGCTCTACTGGCTGTAATCTCTCTGATTGTTGGAGTGAAAGCCATAAAAGACCATAACGGTTCTGGTGAATCCAGTGTCAGGGATGACGTCATTTCACCAATTATCCAATCAGTGACGCTAGTAAGCATCTAGTTAGATATTCATAATGTCGCAGATCCGGGTATTTGAGATCGCCCGCCATTTAAGTGGACGCAAACTTTCTACTTGCTAGAGCGGGTTGCACATAGCAACGCATTGTTTACATGTTTCCTGAAACTCAAACCATAAAATCATGTAGCCTACCTGAGAATCTGTAATAACCCAGCCAGGTATCAGAAAACATCAAATTATGAGTGGATTTTGTAAGATAATAATGAAAATGTAACTAAGGGTTCACGGCCCATTGCTCGTAATGTTAAATTAGTTCCCCACCCCCACCCCACCCCACACACACACACGCGCGCGCGCCCGCATGTACGCTGTACGCACGCACACACGCACGCACGCACACACAGAAGAATCCAATCTGTCAGTCCAGTAAATGACGTCATAATCAAATACGTCACAGGCTGTCGTCTCTGGCGTGGCGTATGTAAGTCCACCAGAAACTCTTAAGCATATGTCATGCGTACGAATTGTATTTCTTTGCTTCTTAATAACAACTATGTTGAATATTTTTAAACTAATTTGTCTGTGCGCTGTTGCTGCCCTAGGCCGCAACAGCACCCAGTCAAACTAGTTTCAAAATACTCAAGAGCTTACATGTATAATTTCCTGGAAATTGACATTCAAGGAGTTCAGGTTTCGATAGATCCCGCCACAGGCAAAGTGTGGGCGGAGCTTAGCTAGAGATGGGCGTGGCATAGCTAAAAGTCTATTCATCTGTGATTGGTTTATATAGGCATTTCTGCAGCATATAGCACAAAATGTCTTGGAGTTACTGTAACAGTGAAACATAGCTTAACCCCTCTTGTTACAGCTTAATCTTATAATGGTTAAACCTGCAAAATGCTTTTGAGTGATGTACATTTCCAGGCCAAGAGAAGATAATTTTTGGAAATTTATCACTGGAATGACTGGCTCGCTCTTGGCCTGTACACGTACACTGTCAAAGCGAACAGTTAGATTTTCTTGAATATTCATCATTGCAGGACAAGAGAAGACAATTTTAGAAAATTTATCACCGTCCATGCAAAAAATGGATTTTCTTGATATTAACCATTTAATGATCAAGCTGGATAAAACGTGTGGCAACAGGAAGTTATTTTTGTAAATTTCTGTAGCTAATTTACACACATTGTCCTCTCTAAATAGGCATCTACTGAGTGAGAATTGCAATTTTCTTTAAGATATCGAGAGCTTTAAAGGGTTAATTGATATAGGTAGCATTTTTAGGAGTTAAAGGAAAACTATCTTCATCTCATAAAATTTATTCAGAGGCAGCAACAGGTTCCAGCCAAATTAGATTTTAAATATTCAATCGAATATTTATTAAATTTTAAATGAGTTTTCAAATTCAGTATTTCTGGTTCAAATGGTTAAAGGGTTGATTAATGTGTTACCATAGTCCAATGGACCTTTCCAGTTTATCCATCCATCATATGACGTCATAATCATCTACGGGACGTGTAAGGTGACGTCACAATCAATTACAGAATAAATTACTCGATTTAGTTCGTATTAAACGCTTAATAGTTCTACACGTTGTACGAATTGTATGTCTTTACTATTTAATAAACATTATATCGAATATTTTCAAACTAATTTGAATGGGGCGCTGTCAAGTTAGTTTCAAAATATGCAACAGCTTATCTGTATAATTTTCTGGAATTTGATAGTCAGGGCGTTCGGGGATCGATCGATCCCAACACTGCCGGAGTGTGGGCGGGGCTTAACTATGGATGGGCGGGCATAGCTAAAACTGGAAATAGCCATTAACCACTTGAATCTCGATTGCCAGTAAAATACTTATTTGCCTTCTTCATCATTTTTGCAGGCCTTCCTCGTAATCATGATGCAGGTTCAAAGAAAACATGGAGTGATTACGTCAGCAATTTCGTTTATTTTCTGGGTTTTAGAATTTGTGACAGGTCTTGTGCCCTTTTACTCAAAAATCATACTACAGGTAAGAGGAAAAACTAAATCAATGTGCATAATACTTAGGGACATTTACGCAGGGTCGTGTTAACTGGAATCGGGAAATGTGCTGGTGTAAGCTATTTGGAGCGCACAAGTCCTACATACGCTACTCCACCCACCCTGCAATGCGTATATGTCACACACTGGGCTCTACAAACGGAGTGTATCTGTCAGACACTGAGGTCCACGCTCTCGGTGCATATGTAACACGGTGGCTTCTACATCCTTGTCCGCCGATGCAGTGGCGTAGCAAGGGTGTCGAGCCACCCCACCCCCACCCTCCTTGCACGAATTATTTGAAGGCCCCCCCCCCCCCCGATCCCCGACGTCTCTGGCGGTAAATATTAGTCTTTGGTCCAGTGGAAGATTTTTATAGTTTCCGTAATATTTTTGTTCTTTACGGGATCTATAAAACCGTTGCCGAATGACCCATACCATACCAAAATGTAGGTATGTTAGTCACATAGCCTAACTACGAATACTTAAGATGCATTGTGAAGCACCCTAGAAGTAAGCTATATAATATTTCATGACTAATTCGACTGGAAGATGTTGCTTGAGGCAGTCAAGCTAGTAACAGAATATACAACTGATATTGCTTATTTCCCTTCCTAGAATGAATATTCCCAAAATAGCTATAGGCTGTCATTCCCAAATGGAACAATATACAAGAACTTTCTCAAATACCCACGCAGTTGATATATTTTCAATCTGGCAGCCGTGAGGCTAAAAGTGTCTATCTTGGAAACGATGTTGCCGAAAGCTGTTGCTGCTGCGTTTTAGCATTTGACACACAAATGGCACATGTCTTAGAAGCAGTGTTACTGAAACTGCGTCGAAGTGTTCATTTTAAAAACAATTTTGCTGAAGAATAGCGCTTGACACAGAAATTGTAAGCGGTATACGTGTTTAACTTTCCACCGAGGTTTGGAGACGATTCCATCCATAGAACCAGGGTAATTATATGAAAAATGTCTTCAGAACAAGAGCATGAAGAGGAACACCAAGCAGCCGTCTATGACTCTATTCTCACATTAACCCTTGCGCTTAGCGACGCTAGGTATATGTTTGAAATCATTTACACTAAAGTGATTTCCAAGATATCATGATTTCATAGAAAGGAAACCACGCTGCAAGGGAATACAGAATGAAATAAGTTGAAGTTCATTGGCTTTGGAAATACAAGAGTTGCAAAGATCACATGTGACAGTATGATAAAAAGGTCAATTGTCAGGGAAAATTGAGGTATTCAACATCATATTAAACATGAAGTTTATCAGATCTTTACTTTGTACATTCACAAGCCAGGAGATTATTTTTGAAAATGTGCCACTGGAATGTCTAGCTGAGTTATCGAACCAGTTATTCCAGTGGTAAATTTTCAAAAATAGTCTTCTCTTAGCCTGCAAATGTACATTTCTCAACACTGCCATGATCACCCTTTAACACTCAAATTTGTTCAAGAAATTAAAAGGTTTCTCATAGAAAATGTCCATTTACAGACCAACAGAAGACTATTTTTGAAAATTTACTACTGGAATGACTGGATCGTTTGTCGAGCCAATCAGTCCAGGGCTAAACTAAACATAAATAGTCTTCTCTTTGTCTGCAAATATACATTTGTCAGGACCTATACAGGAGCGGTTTTGGGTGTTAAAGGTTAAGGGTTAATCTCTGATCACGGAATTATCTGTATCTCTGGATTGAAGGCCTGTAAAGGTCAGTGTATTATACAGATAAAGTGAGATATTGCATGTACATTAACATAGCCAGCAGTAAATCTATGACAACTATGACTGGAATTAAAGTGGAATTTATCAATTCCATTCTATTCAAACTATCAATTCCAATTCAGGTATCTTAAAATTTATCAATTATCAATTCCAATTCCGGAGTCCTAAGATTTATCAATTCCAATTCCAAATCCGAAATTGAATTGGAATTGACGCATCAATTCAAATTCCAATCGGAATTGATCCCAACCCTGGTTGTATTAAGTTGCGTCGTGTTGTAGCATGTCGGCCCGATTGAGCATGGTCGATAGTAGATGGTTGTAGCTGGCCGTAGTCGTTGCCTGCCGTGTTGGGGTGACCGCGTTCACGACAAAGCCCGACTGAAGTTACCTTGATTAGCAACCAAAGAACAGCCTCAAGTCACGTGCCATAAAATCAAAGATATAACCAAAGCAGCATCGCACTTCCATTTCGAAAGCATCGTCAAGATAATGTTCTCACCAAGACAATATTTAGTGGAAACTATGGGATAAAGTTTGATAACTAAATTCTGTAATACGATGAACGCGACGGGACACTATCACACTTGAGCTCATCCATATGGAATTATCCTCTTCTTAAACCTTTAGTGACTAAATTTGTTCAAAATATTAAAATATTTCCTTATTGAATGTCCATTTGCAGGCCAAGGGAAAACTATTTTTTGAAAATTCACCACTGGAATGGCTGGCTCGGTTATCGAGCCAGCCATTCCAGTGGTAAATTTTCAAAAATAGTTTTCTCTTGGCCTGCAAATGGGCATTCCCCAAGATCACTACAGAGGCCTGTTTTTGCCGTTCTTCGTCATAAAAGTGTTAATATTATGTTAAAATTGATATGGATAATTTGAAGTGTGACCGTGTCCCGCCACGTTCCTGGTATGGGCAAAGGGCAGTAATTACAGAAAAAAATTATTAATCGGAATGTGAAAGTAAATTGCAAATGTTTCAATATTGAAAGTCCCGTTGATTGCTAGAAAAATTTGACTGAAATTTGGTGCTGCCATATAAGCAGCATCAAATTTCAGTCAAACTGTTCTCAAAATATTTGGTAAAACTCACTTGTGATCGTTTGAAAAAATAAACAATTAGGCTACAGTGAGCGGTGGTGCTGGTATAGGCATCAACCACTTTAACGCAAATGATTATCAAAATGTTTAGCATGGTTCACTAGCATTATATAATACTACACAAAGATGGATACCTTTATGTGATGTTTATTCAGCAAAGTATTTTCAAGCATTGATTTTCCAGCAACTGTTGTGTCAAGTTGTGGTGGCGTGCCTGGGTGAAGTCGGAAACGAACAGCCAACTATGACAGTGTACGATTTCACGTGACCGTTGCGTTGTGAGACTGTCGGATCGGGCGTCGTCGTATTGGTGTGGTCCGTGATTTAATCTGTCTGTCTGTATGTATGTATGGTTGCTTGTTTGTCTGTTGGTAAAATTTGTGATATATGTGACATAGACGCATGTGGCAAAAATAGCCCCGTTACACTTGCTTATAAATAATACCACAGTCGACTACAACATGGATACTCGGCGCAGGTATGCACGCTCGCATACCTCGTCGTAATCGTGGGTGTGTATGCGTACGTGTGCGCGTGGCTGTGTGTATGTGCATTCCTCTGCGCTTGTGACATGTTAGTCTAAATAACGTTTTATTGTCTGTTTAAGGAGTACGAAGATGACATGTTCGGTTTTATCCTGTTCTATCTTGACTTCGCTTTGGTACTCATACTGCTGGTGATACATTGTTTCGCTGAAAAGCCACCGCCAGATCCTAGCGTTGTTGGCGTAAGTAGGTCTATATTTAACCATCGTCCTATCGCGCGGTCTCGCCCTCCCACTAACGCTCTCGTATCTAACAGCGAAGCGATGTGAGTGGGCGTATGTTAGTACGAGGACATTTAACATAATCAAACCGCACTATTCATCATATGCCTCAAAGCGCTCAAATTATAACTTGTTATGTCGATTCCAAATTTTGATGGTCAATATTTTTAAAGATATTTTAATTTTAGAAGACTATTTTTTGTAAATTTACCACTGAATTTTTTTTGCCGACTTGACCATTAATACGTAAAGACAATTAAAGTTTGTACTTCACCAGTGTCTATCTGCAGGCCAAGAGAATAGTATTTTTGAAAATAGCGTGATTACGTCTCATACGCGTGATACGTTTTGAGTTGGGAATCGATCAACGTGTTGGTGGCAGGCTGTCAGATATTAAACAAAAGTTGTTTATGTTATTAACTGAGAACGTTTCAAGTTAATCGGTGTCTATTTTATGAAATAATAACACATGTGTGATCTATTTATGCAAAGTTATACCAGTCGTGTCATACGCATTTGAAATACAAATCTGCCATTTATACGAGGCTCAGCTATATTGTTTCTTAGTATACCCAATGAAACGGACTACATCTGTCCTCAACTATATGACGTCATGGTCAATTACGTCACTAGTTAGCTGACGTCACAGTGTAATGACGTATAGCTGTCACGAAAATCAAAAGGTTCGTCACTAGTGAACGAATTGTATGTCTTTGATGAATTTACGATTTAATAAACTTTCTGTTGAATATTTTGAAACTAATTTGACTGAGAGCTTCCCTACTCAGCTTAGTGTCCAGATATTCAATAACTCTTATGTGAATTCAGATTTTAATTTTTAAACCGATTACAACAGGCGTATAAGGGAGCGGGGTTCAACTAAAATGGGTAAGGTAGGCCTAGTTCGTAATAGATCTTGATAACTCTTAACTTCGCTAACCGTCAATCGCTTTTCACGTTGAACACCTATATTATGTTGACCGTTTTATCAACTTTAGAATTTGATGACGAGTTTATAAATGCTACTGTCTATGTTTTTTTGCTTTGTAGAAGGCGTGTCCAGAAACCCAATGTTCTCTGCTGTCATTGATTACATTTGCATGGATGACACCGTAAGTCAATCTGTGGAAAATGCCATAGCTTTACTGCTAAACACCGGTCACTGTCAGACCCAGAATGTCATAATGCAGGAATCCAGTTTCTCTGCCAATTAAATGACGTCATAATCAATTACGTCACATGTAGAAATGACGTCATAATCAGTTACGCCATGAATGGCGTGATTATGTCCGTCATAAACGCGTAATAGTCTGTCAAGTTGTACGAATTGTGTCTTTACTATTTAATAAACATTCTGTTGAATATTTTGAAATTAATTTGACTGGGCGCTCTTGCTTTCACACATCTGTGTTAGTCACAGCAATAGCGTTTACAGACAAATCACTTGGTCATCGTTTTGTGATCAACAAGGGCCTGAACTTAATGCATGCGGTTTGACAGCATTGGCTACTGTATCTCCCTTGTGTAAAGGTTGCTCTATGAAAATCACTTGCCTTGATTCTAGTTCGGGGTACAAGACTGGTGGAGCTGGTTTGTCAGGTATTAGTTATAACCCTCCACCCACCCACCCCCCACTCCACCCCACCCCCACCCAACCCCACCCCACCATATGTTTCAGCTTTTGAAAATCGCTAGTATAGCTAGCATTTGTATTTATCCATGAAGAGGCAAAACAGTTACCGGACAATGAGCGACTAAGTTAGGCAATTCTTCCATCAGTTACCGGACAATGAGCGACTAAGTTAGGCAATTCTTCCATCAGTTACCAAACTATGAGAGACTAAGTTAGGTAATTTCTCCATCAGTTACCGGACAATGAGAGACTAAGTTAGGTCAATCTTCCATCAGCTACCGGACAATGAGATGTAATGTTAGGCAATCCTTCCATCAGCTACCGGACAATGACATATTAAGTTAGACATTTCTTCCATTAGTTACTGGACAATAAGAGATTAAGTTAGCCAATTCTTCCGTCAGCTACCGGACAATGACATGTAATGTTAGACAAAACATCCATCAGTTAAGGGAGCGATGAGCGACTAACTTAGGACAATGAGATGTAACGTTAGACAAATCTGCGATCAGGTAATGAGAGATTAAGTTTAACAATCCTTCCATCTCTTAGACGATCTGAAAATAAGTTGTACAAGAGAGTGAGAGGTTAATATATCGTCGTCTTCCATAAGTTTCCAGCCAATGAATGGATGCTACAGTTAATCCTTCCAATAAGGATATGTATGTGTATGTATGTATGCATTTATATAGCGCCAATTCCAGAATTAACTGCCCAAAGGCGCTTTACAAAAGTTAAAGCTAATTTAAAATAGTGAAATATGCTTTTTGGAACAAATGGGTTTTTAGAAGAGTTTTGAAAGCCTCAACATTGTTGCTGTTTTGAATGTTGGATGGAACGTCGTTCCAAAGTTTTGGTCCAGCTATGGAGAAAGCACGCTCTCCAATGACAAGATTGGAATTGGGTACTACGCAGAGTAGCTGTTCACTCGATCTTAGTGCTCTCGGTGCTATTCGTCTAGTTATGAGTGATGATAAATACGGTGGGGCTAAGTCATGTAGGCATTTGAACACGAAAAGTGCGACCTTAAATTCGATGCGTTGTTCCACTGGCAGCCAGTGTAGCTCTTTGAGGACTGGTCGAATGTGTTCATGCACTTTTGTTCTGGTTATTAACCGGGCTGCCGTATTTTGTGCTCGTTGGAGACATTGTAACTGCGATGATGATATGCCTGTGAGAAGAGAATTGCAATTGTCCAGCCTTGATGTAATGGTTGCGTGGACGAGGGTATTGACTGCATTATAGTCTAGCAATTTCCTAATTTTACCGATGTTGCGAGTGTTCAGAAATATAGATTTACAGATCGACGTCACATGGCTTTCCATAGACATAGTATTGTCAAAGACTACGCCAATATTTCTCGCATTAACACTAAAAGGAATGTTGGCGCCACCGATATGAACCGATTCAATTTCTATTTTTGGTCTCAAGTGACGGGAAGCGATCATAATTATTTCTGTCTTTTTCTCGTTGAGTTGCAAAAGGTTGTTTAACATCCAAAGTTTCACATCGCGAATACAGTCCTCCAGAATTTCCCGGGCATTCAATTGGTTGGGTGTGTGAAAAGCTAGATACAGCTGAGTATCATCGGCGTAGAAGTGATAGCTCATTCCACGTGCGTCTAGAAGTCGTCCCAGTGGTGCCGTGTAGATAGTGAATAATATAGGCCCGAGCACAGACCCCTGCGGCACACCAGAGAGCAACTCATACTGAGATGACCTAGCTCCATTTAATGTGATTGTTTGATAGCGACATGTTAAATAGGATTTGAACCAACTCAGTGATGTACCAGATATGCCCAGTTCTGCTAGTCGTGATAGCATAGTTGTATGATCTATCGTATCGAAGGCTGCAGATAGGTCTAGGAGTGTTAATAGCACACACATACGATTGTCCATAGAACATAATATATCGTTCTGCACGCGTAGTAAAGCCGTCTCTGTGCTATGAAGCTTGCGGTAGGCACTTTGGTACAACTCACGTAGGTTATTTACTTCTAGGTGATTCTGAAGTCGTTCTGCAATCACTTTTTCTAACAGTTTTGATAGATATGTTAGATTCGATACCGGTCGGTAGTTGTTAAGAAGGTTAGAGTCCAGAGATGGTTTTTTGAGCAGTGGTATCACGTTTGCTGATTTAAAGATAGTAGGCATGGGTACACCAATCCTCCATCAGCCTCCAGACAATGAAAGTGTAAGTTAGCCAATCCATTCATCATTTGACATAGAATGAGGCATTAACCTAGCCTAACATTGGATAAGTTAATAGATGATGAGACGTTTAGTTAGAAGATCATTTCCTCAGTTATCAGACAACGAACGCCTAACATGTATAGCCTAGCCACGCAAATCCTTCCATGCGTTTCCATACGCTTAGATGATACGTTATTAAGGCAATGGATAGATCCGACATGTAATTCAAGGTTATGATGTCATAATCAATTGACCTTTCCAGTTTTAGCTATGCACCGCCTACCTCTAGCTAAGCTCCACTCACAGCTCGCTCGTGTTGGGGTCGATCGATCCCTGAACTCCCTGAGTATCAATTTCCGGAAAACTATACGGGTAAGCTGTTGACTATTTTGAAACTAATTTGACTGTGTGCTGTTGCTGGCTAAGGTCACAAAAGCGCCATGTCAACCTAATTTAAAAATATTCTACAAAATATGTATTAAATAGTGGACATACAATTCGTACAACGTGTCGGACTAGTAAGAGTTTAAAACGGACTAAATCGAGTCATTCATGACGTAATTGATTGTGACGTTATCTTATACGTCACGTACGTGACTATGACGTCATATGACGGATGGATAAACTGGAAAAGTAGATTCCGGCACGTATAGGCTGACGGTACGATTCAAAATATGTAATGAATGGCGTATCTAGTTCCGTCATCAACATTGAATAGTCAGTCAAGTCTACGAATATAATAATACCGTTGTTTTGCTTGAGCGTTATGGTCGTTTGAGGCCCGACTTGTGTGATTGAAGCCCGACAATTTCATTTTGTAGTTCAAGCGTATTTATTAATCTACCTGGTATGTTTAGCCATATGTTACCTGCTCGGATTGCCAGCTAGATTAAACAGGGTTTTTAAATTTTTAAATTGCTACGTATTAAGTAAAGCGTTGCCAGTATTCGCTATGTGGCTATAATTATTGGCTGAATGTATTCTTTTAATTAGAGAAGCCGTTCTACTTTAATGAATGCCATGAGTAAACCATTTCATATCGATATGTTGATTTCCGTATTTGACGGGTTCGTCAAACTGAAAGACGAGAGATTGCGGATTAATATTCTCGCGTTGTGATGAAATGTACACAATTTTGATGACTATAATACATCATAAGCCTGTGCAAAACACTTGTATAACTAATATTCTCATTGGACACGTGAATCAGCTGTTTTCGCGGCCACGCAACGCGGCGCATCAACGGCGGGCGGTTATTGAGTATTAACGCCCGCTGTTGACGTCATAGTTTTATATTACCGATGTTTGAACCCGCAGTTTCACTATTATGTTCATTTGACGTTATACACTCGCATTAATTGCCATATTTAATCACGTTACTGTGCGATAACGCCCTTTATATTAATAATAATAATAATAATAATAATAATAATAATAATAATAATAATAATAATAATAATAATAATAATCTTTATTTAAGGAGGGTATACATCGTCAGTAAACTGATCTTCCCGAGGCTCACACACACACACACACACACACACACACACACACACACACACACACACACACACACGCACTCGCACACGCACGCACGCACGCACACACGCACGTACGCACATATATATATATATATATATATATATATATATATATATATATATATATATATATATATATATATATATAAAACTTTTTGCAACTATACAACATATACAATATTATAACACAAGTAAACTGACTGTTAAATTAGATAATTAACATATTCGTTCATTTGCGATAGATATTACTAAAACAGTATTGCAGAATAATTACCTCGTCGAATGTCGATGTTCGAATCACCGTTCACGATACATACGCGCAAGGTCGTAAACATTCATTCACACATACACACATATATAGCTATTTAGAAATAAACAAAATG